>CALNHX010000001.1:876326-965371 GCA_940337035.1 Agriotes lineatus | reverse complement strand
CTATATGTTTCCTTGTGGCCATTCGCAAGAGCATACTCTGAAAAATACACACTCGATAAAAATCCCAGAGTGCTATTTCGGCAACCAGCTGTAATAAATCGTTCATATTGTCAGTGCTGGGTGCCATAAATACAGATAAATTATAATAAAATACAATGAAAAGTCCGCTGAAGTCGCAAATGAAAATATTAAAATCTATCCTAATGTATCCAATTGTTAGGAATGGCATAAAGATATTTGCTTTGCAATTCTAGTACTCGTCAAACACACCAGAAGTGCACATAAAGCTATATGTTTCCTTGTGGCCATTCGCAAATGCACATTCTGAAAAATACATACTCGATAAATATCGCAGAGCTCCATTTCCGCAACCAGCTGTAGTAAATCGTTTATATTGTCACCGATGGGTGCCATGAATACGGATAAAATATTATAAAAGAAATAAAATGTCCGCTGAAGTCGCAAATATACTTATTAAAAGCTATCTCAATGCAAATTCAGCATCCAATTGGTAGGAGAGGCATACAGATACTTCTTTTGCAATTCTAGTACACGAAAATACACCAGAAGTGCACATACAGTTATATGTTTCCTTGTGGCCCTTCCCCAGTGCATAATCATAAAAATACACACTCGATAAAATCCGGTAAGTGTTATTTCGGCAGCCAGCTGTAGTAAATCGTCCATACTGTCACTGATTGGTGCCATGAATATGGATAAATTATAATAAAAGGCAATGAATTCGCAAATTTACATATTAAACGCTATCTTAATGCAAATTCAGCATCCAAGTGTTAGGAGAGGCATAAAGATATTTCTTTTGTAATTCTAGTACATGTAAAACACACCACAAGTGCACATAAAGCTATATGTTTCCTTGTGGCCATTTGCAAGTGCATAATGTGAAAAATACACACTCGATAAAAATCACAGTGTGCCATTTCGGCAACCAGCTGTAGTGAGTTGTTCATATTGTCACTGATGGGTGCCATGAATACCGATAAAATACAATGAAAAGTCCGCTGAAGTCGCAAATGTACGTATCAATCGCTATCTTGCAAATTCAGCATACAAATGTTAGGAAAGACATAAAGATATTTCTTTTGCAATTCTAGTACACGTACAGCACACCAGAAGTGCTCATAAAGCTATATATTTCCTTGTGGCCATTCGCAAGTGCATAATCTGAAAAATACTTCCTTGATATGAAATGCCCACTACCGGTCTAGTGTGTTTCACATATAAAGTACGTTTTTTTTTCTATAAAAATTTTTAAGGTCATGGTAAAACTGACAAAACAGCTTTTTTTAAATTATTAGAAAATTTATTTTCATCAGGTTTTTCTGTAAACGACTTGTGTCATTTTGACATTCAAAATTAAATTGTCAGCTTTTCTTTTTTGAAAATGAATACGCGTAAAAACGAAATTGTTTAAAATTGAAAGTTAAAAAAAGCAATTCTGCGGTTTTTATAGGAACTGTTGGATCTGCAGATTAACATGCCAGAAGAAGAAGTTTACGAAAGATTACCTTAAAACAAAACTCCTTTAATGCCAGATTTTAAATTTTCCACCATTTTTTAATTCTAAAAAGTTACTAAAACAAATTCTACCAACATATTTTTTTTTAAAGAAATCCAAGTAAAGCCAACATAAACCCTAAATTCTTTGACTTAAATTACTATATCGATGTTTGTCACTTCTCGTTCAATGATGTCAAGTTTTCCAGGATGCATAACAAGACCTTGTACATTCCAGGTAGCAATGGAAACAGTTTTACGTAGAGATAGTTTTGCTGTTGTCTGTTGTGTATTTCTGTCATTGGATTCGCTCAAAGCATTCCCCCCCGGAGATACGATTGGGGGAATATTTAAACTTCGGGTATCTTTTACCATGAGACAATCCATACGATTCTCTTGGGAAATTGCTAGAGGCAGATTCCCATTGCTTTCCTCTAGGATTTGTAAAGTTTACTCCCGGATAGGACGTTAGAACCGGATGATGTATTTAAGGATATAGAAAGGATATATGGTTGGGACACGGTTTCCCTTGGGAGGAGGGATAAAACCATGGCTCACGAGGGCAGCGGCACATCCCTGAAGTAGATCTGTCCTTCATCAGGATCATTAAGGAGTATCTACCCGTTACCCAAACTATTATATTTTATAAAACCTCAGATGAGAATTTCTAGAAAATATCTGCTTTGACACTGAGAATCAGAAATATTAATTGTCATTTTTTAATTCAAATCTGCCTGTATACAGGTGTGGAAATCTTTGCAAAACAAAATACAAAATCCCTGAAAATTATATGCACATGCCAACTTAAAAAAAAATAAATGTTTTTGTGTTTACTGAATGTCCTATACAAGTTATACACTGTTGACTTATCGCCTACTTAATAAAAATGACGTGTTGCTACTTGATACTTTTAAAACAATAGTGAATTCGCTTACTAGTTTATTTAAGTGATCCACTGCAAAAGGACGGCGATGTACAGTCGTGTTCAAATAAATCTGGGACAATGTTTTTTTTATATGTAGGTTCAGTTAATAATTGAAGAATATCTCCATGGATTTCCTGCTATCAGAAAGAGTTACATTAAACTTTAACAGGTACTGAAATCTGTAACTCTTTCTGATAAGAGAAAATCCATGGAAATATTCTTCAATTCTTAACTCAACCTGCATGTGAAAAAAACACTGTCCCAGATTTATTTGAACACGACTGTACATATATAACACTGTTTAGAGAAATTTTCCCATTATTAATTTCTAGATTTTCAGAAAATTACCTGAGGTACCTAATAATCCTTTTGTTAATTGAGATTTTAGTGTTGAGTGTCTTAGTTTTGTTAATTTTGCATTCTCTGTACCATCACTATTAGCTTTTTACTTATTTGCTTACAATATTTTATAATTTTTATTGATAAATCTATCGAAAATATTATATAGAAAATGTGGAAAAACCGACTAAAATTCATACCAAATCTCGCCAGGTCTCTAAAATATATAATCAACTAGAAAAAAAATTGTAGAAAACTTATATCCAATTCACTTCGAAAAACGTGTATTTCATCTGATAAATTCAAAAGTATTTGGTTATAGCTTGCTAGTCTGTTATATTTATTTTTATAGTTATTAACTTTGCTCCTTCTTCTTTCTCGGTGAAACTCCTTGCCCTCTCTGAGGGTTTCACCCGGAGTCTCAGGTTTTCTACACCGCGTCTCCGGGCTCCGGGTTTTGTAATAATTTCTCCGGGTTGCACTAATTTTGTAATAATGTCTAAATATAACTTAACCGTCGATTATATCAATGAAAATAAAATACATTTCATATAATAGCCGCAAACTTCGCACGGGGCGCGTGCGTATCATATCTCTTGCTATTTGCCTTTTTCTGAAATAATAGGATTATATTTCGAATTCAACCCTTTAATAGCTAAAAAGCAAAACTGCTACTTTAGATTTTTTCTAGGTTCAAGCGTATTCAGCAACCAAGGAAAAACTTCATATAGGTAATTAGGTACAGAATTTTTGACTATTCGTTTTGTTTTTAATCTAATTTCATTTTATACTAGAGGTAATTTACTTATGTATTTTTCGTTCTTTCGAGATTCTTATCTCTTGAATCAATAATGGTTACATTTTTCTTTTCAAACCTCGTTTATTGTGTTCGTATTCAAGTATTTGAATTGCCATTTCTCACTCGTAAAGTAATTCACAAAAATCATAATTTCTAGGTAACGTTGAGTCTTTTTTGAAAAAAGTTGGAGCGCGCCTTTTGTGCTTGCGCAGCAACCATTGTGAGCTATATTACTACAAAATAAAAAATCGTTAATTATTGAGGAAGTATTTTAAAAAACATTCCAAAGGAATACAAAGGATACTATTAATATTTTTAGTAATTTAAATCACAAAGATACTAACAATACTCGTATTCATATATTTCTAAATCTATACCTCAAACAAAACAATTCAGGAAATTAAAAGTATGTATATTTTTTGGTAAATCAAATTAGAAAATATATCGATAATACATAGTACTAAATTTAATGAGGCACTTGTCAAGGAGATATTTTCTACCAATAGAAGACTTACTTAAGATTTAAAAAAATGTATATGGCTTTATGATGTTGAAATTGGCAACCCATAACGTATTTGTTTTATAAAAAACTACGTACCTAAAACATTTCCAAGTAAAAAAGGTTTTTCAATACATTTTTCAACCAAATTTTTGTCCGTTGAGGATTTTTAATAAAAACATTTATACGAGTTGCTTAAATTTCTCTTGAAGCCGTACATAAGAATTAAAAACCATTTCATATATAATCCTTCTACTGATAGAAAAGATTTGCCAATTTTCATTTGAATATCCTTTCCCAATTTACAGTGAAATGATATAAACCTCTTTTCTACCCCCCCCCCCCATTAGTATCTCTGTAAAGTTTTTAGAATTGAAACTAGGCTTATACGAGTATGAATTTGTTGGCCAATTTGTGATGTTCGATATGGGCAAGTATTTGATTACACCCGGTATTATATTTGCTAACCATTAATAGTAAGGAATAAAAACATTGTTTTTATTTGCTTGTTTTTTGTTTTCTATAAACATTCTGTATTTCTTATTGAAGAAAACCTTTTTCTACTCACGAAGGATCTCAGGGTTTGTATAAATTTAAAGGTGGTCACCCTACCTAGGGCAGAGCATCCTCGAACCACTTCCGTTACTTCCTTCAGTTCTGCCATTCTTTCCTCCCACTGCATCCTCGGTCTTCTCTGCTTTCTCTTTCCCTGGGGTTTTGCCTCTTAACAGTCTGGTATTCTATCTTTGCTCATTTTTATTACATCATACCATTTTTCTAGGGTTGTTATTAGTGGAGGGATTTGTAGTTCCTCACGTATCATGCAATTTCTAAGGCCATCTGCGTACTGAGACGACATGATTACAATGCAACTAGCAAGAAGCCCATAAGCAATAATCGTTTGGCGATTGTTCTATGGGCTTATGTACTTCACTGCACACTGAAGCAACTGCGATGCAAACACGATGCAACTTGCACTAAATAGCTGCTCGCCGCTGACAATGGCAATCGTGAGGTGATTAGTTGCATTGAAGTTGCTGCGTAAAATGCACGATTTAATCATTCTTCTTCTTAACGATGTAAGTTTTGGCTCCATACTGTATACAATACACTGACAATCAATGTCAATGACATATCTTATAAGTTTCATGTATTTTCTAAAAATATTACTAATTAATTATTAAACCAAGCTAACCTTGTAATAACGAAGATACATGGTCAAATGCTTTGGAATTTGTAATATTTCTTTTCTATCCGCAATTGAAGTTTTCAATTAAAGAAGTTTTCCATATGTTATTGTGACTCGTAGGGCATTGTCTAAATTAGTTCATACATTCAATACCATCTTGGTATGGTGGTACCATTGTAGTTTGTGACACTAATTAAAAATAAAAGATCAGTTTCACTTTTCACTTCCCTCGGCTATAAACGAAGGAAGTATTGTAATCCCAAAAAAATCACCTTCTGAGAATTCTTCAAATCTTCACGTTTCAGGAACTCTAGACGACGAAAAACCGATTTTCTCAATTCCATATGCCTATCTGTTTGCGGTATAACTCGAAAACTATTTGTTGGAGAAAGACAATACTTTTCATGCAGATTATATGGCTACTTGACATGAAACCGTAAAAATTTCGGAGAAATATATACAGAATGAGCGCATTAAAAAATAACACTTTGTTTAGTTTTGCTTTAACTGGGAAATAGATAAAATTAGTAATCTGCACATAGCTCAGGCTTTATCCTTAACGAAAATTAAACCTAACAGGTATAGGGTACACATCACAAATGAGACAGAATGGTATGGTGTCCTTATAACACAGCAAAAGTCGTACAATTCGAGCACGGTCATAGCGCAGTTATTAAAGCGGTGGCTTAGAAGTTGGGCTTGAAATATTAATCCCATGAATCCCAGAGGACTACTTTTTAAAAATTACAAATTGATGTCATTCACGGGAGGGAAGTTTCGTGTAAATCCCTTACAGATTTTTTAATTAAGAATGAATTTTTTGTTAAAATAAAAAAGTTACAAGAGTTCTGTACCCCGAAATGTTTATTTTCCTATAGAAAGGTTTTGTCTGTTATTTTTAACCAAACTTCGTATTTAAGTTTTTCTTCGGTATTTACACAACTTTGTTAAATACTGTTTTCTACAAACAATAAAAATAAGGGCACATGTTTGTGGTCAATCTCACACTCTAATTTTTAGAACACCCCCTATTTTATCAAAAGTTTCACAACTGTTTAGGAAGTTCCCAAATAAGTATAACTTTTTCTCGTAGAGTAAAAAACAGAGAAGTTTACAACAGTGCGATACCCCATCCGGGAACACACTGTACATTATTTCACCTTTTGTTGAACTGTTTTTTATGTCTTTAACATTTTCAGAGTCAAAAATATGTAAAATGACACCTCATATGCCAATGCATTACATTTTCAATAAGCGTTATCTTCCGAGGGACCGAGATAACGAAATCAAAGATGGTGTCGATTTTGCGAAATGGCTACTCGCACAGACCAGCGCCCAACTTTTTTTCAATTACTAGACCATTAGCAAACTCTAAATGGGCAATTCTCTGCTAAATAAATGACATACAGAAGTAGATATATCGTAGTTGCATCTCAGTTGCGTAGGGCCAATGGACGGAGAGCATAATTCTATCTCTTCTTATTTTTTCCATCATACTTCTCAGATACCTCATTTTCACTGCTGTTATTTTGCTTTTGTACAAGTCTTGCATCGTGCAGCTTTCCACTGCAGAGGTTGGCGTTGGTACATATACGCTTTTATACACCTGTAGTTTTGCTTTTATTTCGCTTGCTTTCTAGGTATCCATAACTATTTGCAGCCTCCAGTTCTCTTCCTTTTATTGTAAATATATTTTGACCTTCTTCTTCTTCTGTTCTTGTGATGCATAGTATTTTATATTTATCTACCTTGTGATCCATTTTCCTTCTTTTTATTTCTGCTGTCCATTCATTTATCTCTTGGATTATCACTTACAGTACAATATCATCTGCAAATGCTAAGCGTTGCAAGTAAACGGGAGTGAGATTCCAGTGTCCTACGTGAATCTTGGGCGTTTTCTCTCTCATTGATTTTAGAGTTTGGTTCCATGTAAATTGCGAATAATAACGGGCTAAAACTATGCCCCTGCTTAATTAATTTCTATATCATTAATTCTTCTGATTCCTGTCCATTTACTCTTACTATTCTTCTTGTTATTTTGTATAAGCTTTCTACTATTTTTCTTTGTATTTTTTTGTATTGCTATTTGTAATGTAAATATATGATCTTGAGTTTGCCTTTCTTTCTTATACGCTGCTTGCTCTTCTTGCATCTGGTATTCTATTTCCTCTCTTATACTTCTTTCTATTATTCACATTTCTGTGCTATTTGTGATAGACAGATGTCTCGATAATTGTACCTTCTGTTGCTTTTCCCTTTTGGTGTATAGGAATTATTATGCGTGTCTCCTACTCCTTTGGTATACTTTTGGAGTCCCAGGCTATTTCGTAAGATTTTCTGAATTTTTCGTACTTGATTAGTTCTGGTCGTATTTCGTTACTGCTTGCAGCTTTTTTTATTTTCAAGTATCTTTTCTTCTTCTTCATTTATTTCTTCTCCATGTTTGCCTTCGCCCATTTGTCTATTTCTTCCCATATTTTGCTCTCAGTTTTTTATTATTCCCTTAAAAGGGTCTTCTACGAGTATTATCATTGGAATTTAGTTTCTACTTTTGTTCAAAATTCTTCACATGTTAATACTTTAGCATCTTGGACAGCTTGTTTCTCCACATTTCTTTTTTGATGGTATACCTGCTTATCATCTTCTCTATTTGATTTTAGAAATTGCTGCCAGTCTTGCATTTCGTTTCCTACTTTTTCTTTTACTCTTTGATTCCACCATCTTGTCACTTTCTTCTTGTTTTTGTTAACTTTTATCTTTCCGCAGACTTCTTCCACTCTTAGTCTTTTCCACCGTTTGTCCAGGGTCAGTTCTTCTCTTTGTATTTCGTCTATTTTCTCTAATTCTGAGAGTTCTTCTGCTAATTTGTTAACATACTACACTCGTTTCTCTTCTTTAAGTAGTTTCCTAACATGTATTTTTGTAGTACCCTAGCTAAATATTACTGTTGAATTTGTTTTCCTAAAATATTAAGACTAACCAATTTTATAAATTGCATTCAGCATTTTTTGTATATTTTTTACAGAATATACGATTTATTATTATTATTTACTGGCAAGGTCAACATAGGCGTAACTAGCGGAAGTTCCAGGGGAGCCAGGCCCTCCTCAAAGTACCGTCTGGTCCACCCCAGAAAAATAGAAGTTAAATAAATTTAAATGTCTGCTTTTGTATTAACCCATTTAAACCTAGCGGGTCGTTAACGACCTACACACATTCTTACATTTTCCAATTTTGCTATTTGTTTTGACTTAAAAAAACATTATAGTATAAATACCAAATGTTAGATCGATGGCTCTAATTAAAATAATATGCAAAATAAAACATCATTCCTGTAAAAATACAATTTAGTTTTTCTAATCTTTTGAAAAGATTTTTTTTGTCTAAATATTATTTTTTTTGTGTTGTGTTTTGTGCATTATTTCGTTTGGTGTCTTTTCAGTTTCTATAAATAAAGGGTCACATTTAGTTCAGACGTACGGTGATTTGCCAAAGAGATACGAGACAGCAGCAAAGCGGAAATTGCCATTAGCTGACCTATACAGCAAGAGAACATATTAGATAAACATATACGTATAACCTACATTACTAATTTTTAAATTTAGCTGCAGATGAGATCACATCGGTGGGACGTGCTGCAATGTTGACGAGAACAATGTCGACATTACCTGGTGCACATCTGGAAATCACTGCGCCAGGTATAATTTCACTTGGCTATTTTTTAAATTTCAATCCTGAATTTGGCAAGAGGAAATAATTGGCATAGAATATGAAGTCATTAAAATCAAATAGGTACTGGTTGCCAGCAGGTATTGAATTTGAGGTCAAATTTTTTTGATAGGGTCATCTTGTAACGCTTGCTCCTGAATTAAATTCTTATTATACATAAAATGTATTTGAATTTAATACATCGCGGTATCAAGCTATCTATTCTCCGGGCGAAAAGGCGATAAGGGGTTCGGATCGCTCTGCGCAACGCATCACTAAATGAACGACGAAGTCTTTCTCTTTTCATTTAAATGGGAGGCAAGTGTACCGATAGCGCCGCAAGAATAAGTATATAAGAAGGCCGCAGTACCAGTTCCAGTCTGCTTTCGAGAATATACGATCTTGAAATTACCTGACCTGTCCTGTTCCCAATTCCTCTCCTTGCCTACCTCCCTATTCCGTCCTGGCAGCACTTACTGTCTCGCGTAATAAACGCTCAACCCTTATCCAGTAGGCACCAAGGAAGATGACAGAGCTTACTGTCGGCCCGAAGTAGCCTTAACTTCCCCGTAATTTACCCGACTAGACCACCTTTAATTACCTGCACCTATATAATTTCCGAGCGCAAATCTAAGCGCATCCAGAAAGGCAATATTTCACAAAACTTAATTTTGTTAACGTTAAATCAAGCAGAGTTTTCTATCACCGTTGCTACAGGAAAGAAGCTACAACCTAGAGACTGCTCTAAGAGAAGCTTACCTGGCGTATCTGCTCCAAACGCCTGAAAACGCCGTCCAGAAATTTGCCGTTCGTGTCCGCCCACAGCAAGTGCACCGCCATTCGACTGCAGAAGCTTCGCTTATCGGCGAAGAAACAAAGGTTTTCTACCTGCTGGACTTAAAGCCGCGGCTGTACCAAGAATACCGCTCTGACCACCTATGATAGCAGCGGATCTAGCTGCAGGATTCAAAAACTAAAGCCGGCTTCAGGTAAACTCTAAACTTGCTAATTACTACGGCAAATTACAGTTGCCGGTCTTTGTCAACAATACAACGCCGAAGGTTAAATCTGAGAGTACAAAAGAGCTACCAGAACCATTTTCCTGAGAAGCAACGTGCACGTTGGCGTTAGAGTCAAACTACCTACGCGGCCCATTTCCTGAGGATCCGGCGTGCTAGCGAACCGTCTATGAAGAGCCCGCCTTACGTTCCTGCATCGTGGGTTGCGGCCCGGGCCAGAAAAACGAACACAGCCCCAGAAATATTTTCTAATTAAATAATGTACAGTTCATTATGCGTATTAATGAAAATATCTATAAACATTATGCGTTAAACTGCTAATTATCTGGTGTTTTTACTAATCGAATATATATTTGAGGGAACGTGTTTCTCCGATTTGAGCTTAAACCGAGGTGTAATTTTGGCGCCCTTAGTAAAGGGGTTGAAACGTCACAATGTTATGACCTATTTAAGCACAGTTCTAGAATTTACTACTTTTTATTTTAAGAAGAAGGTTAAAATCCACTTTGCAAAGGGTAGATTTTAAAGTTTACTTTTTTGTGGTGTTTTCTCTTTCTATTTTTACAAAATAGCTCTTTGTATAACTGTATCTATCTCACTTTGAAGCATTGCGGATTATGAGGATAACAATATAGGCATATTTGGCAATAGTAAACAGGGAAAATATTAACTGGAGTTGAGAGGGCTGTAATATGCCAAAAGGGCCGATTTACAGTCAAATCTTTCAAATTTGTATTTTCTTCCACGAAGGAGCAGTTTTAAATTTCCAAAATTCTTTGAGCATTTCTACAAACTGTTTAGCATTTTTCTGACATACCTACACTTACAACAAAAATATAAGTTGTTTTTATGTTTTTAATGGTTTGTCGATATTGTTTTAGGTTTACTAATAGCCAAGAGAAAAGACTACCAGTAATTGTCAAAATACTACAAGCTAGTCGGACTTCATTAACACCTAATGAGGGGATGCTACGCAAAGAGGTGATGAAGCTGAAAAAGGCAGCTGCTAAAATGAAGCCCAAGAAATTACTAATGAGGAAGCAAATGCAGTTGCTTCGTAAGAGCAAAATGACCCTTTCTTGTAGCAACAACATACACAGAATCATAAACCTAGAAGTAGAAGATTTACTTTAGATGACAAAGTATTTGCTTTATCTTTGTATAAACAAAGCGGTAAGGGATATAGATATTTGTCATAAGTTTGTTAAATTTAGTATAGATATAATTTTATTTAGATATATAAATAGGATTAATAGTATATTACACAGCAAAGATTTACAAGAAGTAAAGGAAAGCCAAGATCCTCTTAAAACTTTAGTCTTTGTTAAATATTTTAAACGGCGTAAACGTAGAGAGCAGACTTCAGATTAATTTAGTATTTGTATATAATTTTAGCTAGATTTAATTAATTCTTTTGAACCAAGCTAGTTTCAGATTTACTTCCCACGCTTTGTTTTGGTAAAATAAATTATTTCATGGCTTTCTTCTTCATGCTGATGTAAAAAAATTTAAAAATTAAGTTATATTAAAAAATAATTAACTAAATATTTTCCAAGATAAGTAATCTAATTAATTTTAGAACTATCACAAGTTATAACAGAAATCTTACACCGAAAAGAAAACCACGATGCTTTGGCATTTTGACAAATGTAGAATTTCACGTATTGACGTTTCTCTATAATTTACTCGGTTAATTCTTAAATCAAATATCATTCGTGCAAAACTCTTGTCTAGCCAGATTTAATTTTTTTTATTCGCTATGATTGCTAGAAAGCAATTAAACTTGGTTAAACTCTTAGGAAAAGAACCCTCACGTTAAGCGTTCATGTCTTTTCGTCTATTTATTTTTGTTTAATTTAAGTAACCAATTGTTTATAAAATGATAATCTTTCCAACAAGAGTTGAGCACTCTTGATTTTACGGGTAAAAAATTCATATTAATATTTTATATAACACGACGTATTTCTAAGTGTGATCATTGAATGAAAAATCCTGAAAGATAGGTATTATTGAGAAAAAGTAACTTACTGGAGTTTCTTCTAGTATATATCGAATTGTCGGTTTAAAAATTCAGTGGGTTACTACATTGAAGTAAAATGCTATAACATTTACTGTACAATCTTACAATAAAATATTTAATGTGATTTTATCAAAAAAGTTCGTATAAGATTTAAATGAGTTACTTATAGTATTTACTTCATTGTATTTATTTAAATGAAATGCAAACGTCTAGACATTAAGTGTTAAGTGTATGCCAATTGCAACTTTAAAATGTTTAGGTAGACTAGATATTAATAAAAGTACTAACCAGGGCCAGTTAATTTTATTTATTAAATAAGTAGCCCCATTAGATGAACAAGGTTATAAACACAGCAAGGGTTTCAACGCTAAACATTCTTGAAAAAACTGTATTGTAAATATGTTTGCCCTGTAGTTTCTCAGAGACGTGTGTTTTCAATATAAAATGCTGATGGAATTGCTATGAAACTTCATATATAATTTGAATTTAAATTTGTTTGCAGGTTCTGCCAAATCATCATAATATACTTGTAATTGCTTAATTTTGTCAATAAAAATGCAAATAAATCAAAATTCAAATGAAAATATTCATAAGCAGTTTCACTAGTATAAGGAAATATTACACAAATTTGAATTTAAATTGCCCGCCAAGTTTCGCGTAGTGTAGCGGCAAAGTTTGGTATTTTGTTTTGCTGTAGAACTTCTCAGGGACTACAGGTGCCGCACAAATTCGTACCCCTGTAGAGTCTCTGTATAGTATTATTTTATTATATACAGGGACTCTATACCCCTGCTTCTGAGTAAGATAGTGAGGTATCTATTTTCTTTCTTGTCTGTGGGTGCTGTTAAAGCTACACAGCTCATGAAAACTATTAGAGAGGTAACAATAATTTCTTGTTTGATAATGTTACGCTCATTTTGACATTTTCTTATTTATTGATTGAAATAAATTAGCCAGACTTGGTTATTTGCTTTATTTTCCTAAATGATACGATACTTTACTTTGGATAGGCAACTTTGTTAACATCTACCTTTAATTTCAAACTTAATGCTACACTGCTGTTATCAGTTCAGAGCACTCTGCATTCTTTAGTTTTTACGTTGGCCAACTTTCCAATTTTTGGGAATTTTGATAAGCTGAATTGGGCTGGTTTGGAGCATTTTTCGGCCATTTCCTGGCAAGTCTTGCGTTGTTAAAGTTGGAATCGCTTCCTCTGGGGGCTTGGTCTCGCGGCTTTTGGAAGCCATCTTCATAGTTGGAAGGATTTAGAGGCTCCGCATCCCCTGCTGGAATGTTCCGGAGATTGGTATTGGTGTCTCCGGCATTCGTTTCGTCACAGACGGATTTCTTGGGACGTTCACACTTCGCACGCTTGGCTTAACGAGTTGGCTGCACAACATCTTAAGGTTCGTACATGGTGTTTGCCTACGTTTCCCTCTTTTGAACGCCGTAATCTATTTAGGAAAATTTGTATTTTTAGCCTTTAAAAATCTGGTTTAAAAATCTGGAATCGCATTAATTTGGAATCGCATTAATTTGGGATCGCATTTTGGATTGCATTTGCTACTGAGTTTTGGATCCACCCAGGAAAATGTTCGTAATATGGATTGGGTTCGCTTACCGTATTTGGTGCTTTGTGTAATTGGTACTGGCATCGTCTATTCGCCACCCTCCCTGCGACGCTCGCAATGCTGTCGGAAGTCGGCTCCTTGGCGCACCAGATGCTTCCGAGCTTGCTGTTGATTTGCGCTCGACCCTGGAAAACAGCATGCGTGATTCGTATGACTTTTACTGAGGTGTGTATACCTGAATTAGCGTATTAACTGCTCTGCTAATTATAGGCATTTCGTATAGCATGCATATTGTAGGATTATTTGTGTAAATTTGTATTTGAGAAATGTCGGTCGAATTGAAATTTATTGTGTATATTGCATTTGGGCTTATTTTATTGATTCGTATTGCACTTCGTGTAATTTCAGAGTAGACTATGTTCATGGTAGCTGTATTAGCCATGCTCGTGGTATTAGATCGTAGATATTTTTGTGTTATCGAATGGCTTGTTACATTTAGGTTTGCTTACCGTTAGTTAGTAGTAATTTGCGTTGGAGGCCTTTTTTCTCTGTGCCCTGTAGCGTAACAAAACATTCAGTTGTGCCGTTAATTATTCTAGGATAGATTAGCTTACCTAGAACACAGATTAATTGTAATTTTATGCAACTTCGGTCACTGCTTCTCACTAGCTTCTTTGCAGTGGTTAATCTGTCAAATGTCATTATTAGGGTGTTGGTTGTGTCTAAAGAACCGCTCACGGTAGCCTTATGCTCAATATTTAGGATTATCGTAATTTGATTATCGGCGATTTATACGTCTAGCTTTTGTGAGGAGCATAATTCAAGCCATTGCTTTGTTCAATCATATAATAACCTGATGCTTTTAAAAGAGAAACCGCCACGCCTGTATGATCATACAATCCGTAACAGCGGGCTTCGAGCCTTTGGAATTTTGTCGTTACATTCAAATTATAAGCTAACATTCGGGGTACTAGTTAGCCTTTCGCTTGCATAGCTCTAGCTTCGTCACACCCTGCCTCACAGGATGCGGACGAATTATTGTGCCGGTGCGGCTACTTTGGTTAGCAACTCGTTTGAATATTTACGATAGTTTACATTTGAAGTTTATTGTTTAGCCCTCGACTAACATATTTATGCTTTTTCTTTTTGAAATGTATTGATGCAGTACCTTTGACTATTTTTAATGTGTTTATTGTTGGTATATCGATTTGTATATGGATATTTGTTTATTGCTATATTGTTTGGTCTTGTTTGATTTTGTGGTTGATTTTGTATGTGACGCACTATAGTACCAAATTGAATAAAGCTGTGATATTTTTATTGGTCGTTGCTATTTTGTTTAACTTGCTGGTTTTTATCTCCGACCTTGTGAACGGTCCGGCACAAGGATTAGATCTGAGTCGAGGACCTGGCGCCCACTCTCTTCGTATTTCGTTTGGTATTTCTTTTCAGCATAGTTGGAACCCCGACCCTCGCGACTAGTTAGCCCATTAGGCCGATAGTTACCAGCCGGCAAAATATCAAGTACAACTTTCGCCAAAAGGTAAGGCCGACTCTCTATCTTCCCTTACAATAACTGTTTAACTTAAACGTTTTTATCTACGACCACTACTAAAAGTAGGCCTTTTAGCGGTAGCTTGTTTCACTAAAAGTGACGTTTTATAGTTTACCGTGGTTAAAGAAATCAGCTGTTTACTTTTAGCTCTAGTGCTAAAAGTGAAGTGAGGTTATAAAACTACAATTTCGAACTGGAAGTGAAATTGTAAAGTTATTCTAGTTGCTTCTTGCGTTACAGGTAAAGTGTTTTTGAAATAATTAAAGCGCTATGTAATGAATACACTCAGATGTGGAGTATTAATAATTACATTTCGTAACTGACCTTGACAGCACGGGCTTCGCAAACATTCGCCCGCGGCGTGGCCTACTATTTATTATGACATAAATTAGAAGTGTCGTAGATGCAAACATTTGTTAAATCGATATTTATGGATTAATAACGGTAAAATTAAGGTCGTAGATAAAATATGGTATGCAAGGCGTGCTAAAAGTCGTACATAAACGTCGACTTTTAGCACTTGTTGCATAAATAGCTATTAGATTAAAAAACTGAATGTTTCAGCGGCGAGTTTTGTAATTTGTTGATAACCTGTGTGACAGTGTCAATGGGTATGAGCACGGCCTTCTAGATCAGCGTGCCTGCCGGCTCTCAGCGGTCTGTCATTTGCGACAAATTGCATTACAAAATTGTGATTCGGCATATCCGGATTGAAGTTCAGAACCACGCCAGCCGTTTGAATACTTAGCTTTTATCTGTCAGATTATTGTTCTGTGACTGAAACGTTAAATTAGGTTAGTTTTACGACATTTTTGTACGAAAAAAATACAAAATGAAGGTCCATTAGAAAACATTGTGAGAGTACTTGAAACGTTGAATTCCCTCAAACCACTAGAAGAGTATGCTGTTGCATATGTTGGGGGATTCATCGTCCAAAACAAATTCGATAATTGTTTGATGTGTAAACATAATGTCTCGTTCGAAAAGAAGAAGACTTTCATCCTCTGCACCAACTGTAATAGCAGCCAAAAGAAATATGGGAGGGAAAAACTCCTCAGACTGAAATATTGTATGTTCATTTCATTAAGAATCCTTTAAGAATGTACAACATTGTATTGTACGTTTTAAAGTTGGATTCCCACAAACCAGACATTTTATCCTGTGTATATTTTACAATTAAGCGGAACATATATTTTAAGTTCATTCCATGTGAGCATTCAAAGAACCTTACAGACCAAACAATCAAAATTTTTTGTAGATTATTAATTTTAAATTATTTTAAAGGGATCAATAATGTCCTAGAAAACTGCAACAAATTGTTGAGACAGGCAGAAAATATGTGCAGTAAATATAAAGGTAAATAAAACATGTCTCTCCCTATTATGCAATACATTTATCACTTATAGAATCTGTCCAGAAGAAATTCTTAAAATACTTATCTTTTAAGTTAGATGGTTTCTATTCTGAAAGAGTTACCCCATATAAAGACGTTTTAACAACGCAGTTATCATATGTGTCCTGTTCTATTTATTGTGAACTTTGATTATAGCTGTTGATAACAAAAGTGGCTCTAATTTATACTTGTTGACAATATTGTGCTATTGGTAGTAGGAGAAACTTTTGAATCCTTTGCTGTGTGCTTTGTGTAACAATGCGTTGTGCTTTGACGTAGGTACATGTGCGATAGGGCTCAAAGTTACATGGCGATTATAGTGGCCCAATTTTAAACAGTTTAGACATAACTTTGTACCCTTTGCAAAATCTATTTTTTCGCTAACAGATAGCTTTACGTAATGTGGACAATTTTAAATAGAATGGTTCTTCTTGTAGTATATACTATTTACTATTCGTATTCAACCCCTTTCTTGCATGTTGATTTGAAAAACTATGTTTGTTTTGATCTAAAATTATTTTTTGGCTTATTTGTTAAATTCTATTTAGAGTCCCTCTGTATATAGGTTAGTAAGAGTTGGGCAAACAGCAGGATACATTTTGATTCGTTTGGATCACTTTTTACAAGGCATGTGTGATAAAAGTGCCGTTTTTACTTATTTTGTAACATGTTACGACCGATAGTTCCACACATGCAATTCCAAATTTTCAATTAAATGGGCAGTATATTCCTAATACATAGTCGGTTCTAGAGATCGTAAGAATAATCAATGCTCTGAAAACTCTCCCATTAAAAGCAAGTTAGCAAGATTGGTTCCCATAACCAATTTGTTGGACATATGTCAAATATCTAATTTGGATAAAACATGTAGGTATGTAAAATCACGCTGTTTGCCCAACTCTTAGTAAACTATATACAGGATGTCTAATTCTATTTAGTGTACCTGTATAATACTTTAGTACCAGTAGAGCAAACAGCAAAAATTTTGGATCATTTTTTCATGGCTACCAAGATGTAATGATATATTGAAAAACAAGGTTGGTAAAACTGACACACGACTTGTCAGTTTAATCAAATTCGAGGTTAGCAGGTTAGAATTAAGGGTGATGGTAGACACTCAATTTTCAAACAAATCGGCCTTCTTTAATTTTTTTGGATTTTTTACCAACATAAATTTCATCGTAGCTATAAGAGGCACTCCATTATTTTTTTGACATCCTAGTTCATGTACCGGTTAGAGTGCCTCTTATATCCACGATAAAAAGTATGTTGGTATAAAAACCAAAAAATATTTTAAAAAATCAAAGTAAGCCGATTTGTCTGAAAATTGAGTGTCTGCCGTCACTATTAATTCTAAACAATTTATCTTAATACTTTTTTTGTTATCTTTTCTAAGAAAGGTAGTTTACTCTTGGCCATTTTTTAAAAATCGATTCAAAAAACACCTTGTATATTAATTAATTTGATTGATTTTCTCAAAATCTTGATTTGAGAACAAGCAGGAGCGATTTCTAGAATATCAGCTTCTAAGTCGTATATTTTTTTATTATTTACACCTTATGTGAAGTCAATCCGCGGACATACTGTATAAAGAGATGAGCCATTGAATCCACAAATCAAGGATCATATGATTTAGCAATCATATATTTTATTTTTTTATTTGAAAGAAGTATGATAAACAAAGTGACATTAACTGACATATCAAATCACAGAATTCATTCATTTAGAAATCTGAAGCAACTTGCAAGAAAAATAATATTTATGTATAATTATTAAAATTTTGCCGGTTAAGTTTAGTTACTTTTTTAGTCCTAATGTGTTTTCAGGTTATGGTAAAAAGTATTTCCAACGTACATACATCAAACAAGTAGAGACACTCATGCCAAATGTTGAAACCTGTCTAGAGTGCCTGGGACAGTGCCTTGTGGGGTATTTCTAAGCTTGACCATCAGATGGCAGCACAAAGTTCTACCAATCAGCGCCAGGTATTGGCTCTGCTACCAATCATGATGTGTTCAAGTAGTGGCGCCATCTGTTAGTATAATTGGAAAGTACCCCCCAGGAGCCGTTCAAGGTCATCCAAATCGAAATTTTGACACCAAAGGAACCGACAGAGAGTGTCTCTACTTGTTTGATATATGTACGCTGGTATTTCTGAAGACATGTGAACTGCGGTTAGAAATAAACAGGTACTGAAACATTGTGTTATAAAAAACCTCTGCTTATAATCTTAGGTGTGGGGTAGGATGTTTAGTTGCAGCTGTAAATCTGGTATAAATACGAATGTAATGCTCGACAACTAATGTTAGAGAATTTGAGGCGACATAATTCAACCTCCCCAAAAGGCAAATTGTCTTTTTGTAGTGAATAACACTGGCCTGAATAATCTGCAGGTTGATGCTTTCACCATCGACTAGTTCGCTTTCCTCTATTTCAGAATTTTCACATTTATTTAAATCTGGTTGGCAAAAATGTAATAATGTTGGAATAACATTATATTTCAGTATCGTTTTTCCATGTTTAATCAACCACTAATCATCCGCAAAATGTTGATTACATAAACGGCTTGGTGCTTGAAAATCCTCAATTTTGCTGTTATTTACCCAGACACGCTTTATTTTCTCATTTCTTAGAAAACGATGCAAAGAATATCCCAGATATGTTCACTTTTTACAATTAATCGCTGAACAACCAGCAATTGCACAATATTTTTTGTTTTAACAAATTAAAAATATTTGGTAAGTATTTGTCACAATTGTCACAAAATATGATTCTAATTTGTAGTGTTTGCAAAGCTGATGTTCATAGGTATGCATGATCTACATAAAATTTAAATTCAACAAAAATCAGGTACTCTATGGTTTGTGGATCCAAAGTGAGTCGCCTATAAGCCGTTCACGACCTTTTTGGGACAGAGTTGGCTATGATCAAAGAGCATATAATGAGAAGAGGCGCAGCGATATAGGTTTCAACGTATTAAGGTTGTTAAATGTGTTGCATACCCACGTTTCAGGAATTTATTTACAGAAAGCAAACGTCCTTTAGGCAAAGAGGATTCTCTGCTTTCGGGCTTTTCTACCTGAAACAAACTGGTCACTCCAGCGCGATGTTGCCACATCGTTGCCGCGTTCTAAGAAGGGTAGCACGATACACCTAAACACGGTATGTCAGCTAATTCGCCCTAAAACCGACTTGGCCGCCCATGACATCATCTCCGAGCCGTTCGTTTGAACTTGAATTTATTATTGCAATACGTACGAACGTAACAACGTGTCTCTATTATTCGTTTTTGACATGTACAATTCTTAATAAAATTATTGTTAATCTCCACAATGTAGTGGCAATTGCAATTCATATGGGCCCCAGGAATAGAAAATTATTATCGGAGTTTGGAATTGGCTACGAAAAATCTTGTTTTTTTTGACATCCAAGTGATAATTCTTTAAATATTTATGTGTTTGCAGATGCAACGCATCTCATAAAACTTGGTCGCAACCATATTTTAGATTCGAGATTAATTGTTGATAATTTAATAATTAATAAGCTTGGTTTTGAAGTTTTGCTAGTTTGTGAATTAACGCTTACCCACAAACTTAGCCGGTATCATTTACATGTTAAAGGGTCCCAGAGACAAAAAGTACGGCCAGCTGTTCAATTATTATCCAATTGCGTTGCAAAAGCCATTGCGTATTTAGGAAGAACTGAACATTTACCGTTAAATTATCCTTGGGAAAAAATTTCAAACGTAATGCAAACATTTAATGATTGGTTCGATATAATGAATTCAAGGTCAAATTTATAGAGTGCCCTAAAAAATAGTTTTATTAGCATTGATTTAGATAAGCAAGTAGATACTATAAACAAGACATCGCAGTTAGTTCAATTAATTAATAAGAGTAGGCAAACACAGGTCACTTCTCCATTTTCAAAAGGACATATTATTATCAAACAGAAGTCTAATTATTTCAATATGTAAATAGCCCCTACAAAGTAGAATATCTTTTAACTAGTAGAATTAATCAAGATGTTATCGATTTTTTTCTTTATATACGTGGCATCGGTGGTTCATATTAGTGAAGCATTCTTCAGCAATTTTTACTAATAATAAAAATGAAGTATTTATGGCTAACCCAAAAGCAAAGAAAAGAGTACATATTTTAGCCAGAAGTATAATTTGTCTCGGTTCTCGTATACGTATATACATTATATGCTCTTTGCTATGATTTTTTCTTTTCATGTTGGACTAACTGATTCGATGATGTGGCGAATGCAACTTTTTTTTTCTGTTAGTGTCTGTTCGACATTTTCTTGCCACCACATTGCCAGATTTATTATTTTAATATTCGTAAGAAAATAAACGAGTTATCAAATGTGTAAAAATAATTTTAATTTCCGTCAAAGGAAAAGTCAAAATGCCCAAAATAATTTTGTTACAACAAAAAATTTCCATTAAACGATGCTACTTCCAATTTA
Organism: Agriotes lineatus; assembly: GCA_940337035.1. NCBI lineage: Eukaryota > Metazoa > Arthropoda > Insecta > Coleoptera > Elateridae > Agriotes > Agriotes lineatus. The sequence goes on along the minus strand of CALNHX010000001.1, from coordinate 944,363 downwards.
AAAAGGACAGACCAAAGTTAAAAGAACGCGAGTCGATGTGGAGACTAGAGAGTATCCGGCAACAATGTACCTATTCAGAAAATATAACCTTAAACTGAAAACAACCTAACCTAACACAAAAAGTGTCAATTTCCATGAGGGAGTTTAGTTGCAACAGAGGTTCTGCCAATAAAATTACTAGATGGTCATAGCCTCACCTGACCCAAAAAGATCGTGAACGGCTTATACATGTCCCAACTCTTTATATACAGGGACTCTAATTCTATTCAGAGTTAGTATCTGGCTCTGATTCTATTTCTGTCTTAGGGACATTTCATTGTATACCTGCGGTTTATTCGTTTATTATTTCTGTAGGGCAGAAACCGCTCAGTAAGATGGACGTGTTTACCGCGCAATACCCTAAATTGATCCATTTTGATTGCTAACCAAATGCACTTTTCCATCAATTACTTAGTACACTGCTTTTATAGAGTACCTAACAACTAAGAATAAAGTGGGGTTTCTTATACAGTTTAGATTCATTACCGGAAATTAAATATTACTTACAAATACTATCTGAATAATTGCTAATGATTGTTACATAGTTTTACATCGAATACATACACTTAAGGGGATATTTAAACAAATTTAAATAAAAATTATTAGGTAATTATTGTTAGATATTACCTACATAATTACATACTTTCCTACTACACTAATTACTCTTTAATTTACCTTACTAACCAAATCAAATAATGTTCATTTGAACAAAATATAAAGATATACTTTAATTGATAGTATCATCGCTCATAATAGATATGGTTTATTTGGATATTTGAACAAAAATGTAAATACATTACTTATTTCACGTATTACAGTTAATTTATAACTCTTAACACAAAAACACACCGTTCAGCAGTATTTTTATAGGTTAGAATAAACAACTTTGACAGTTCACTCAACGTAAATTGAAATAGTATATTGTCTAACTAGTGCTGAAAGTTGGATATTGCACACGAATGCGATAGTTGAGCCACGAGCCGAAGGCAAGTCGCTCATTCGCAGAAGTGTGAAATATCCAATCAGCACGTGTTATACACTATACTTTTCCGACGACCACCTACAAATTAATATTTGATTCTATATAATATAAACCAAATTTACGACTTTTAACCGCAAAATGAAACAATTATTGTTTAAACATCAACTTAAATTGTCATACTATTTCTGTGACATTAGCTTACTAGATTTTTGAACCGGCTTGTTTCGCGACTTGCGCCCTGTTTTATGCCGAATTGGCCGTGACGCTCTCGCGCATTTTAGTTGCTACGGGAGACAATGTCGCACTAGTGTTTCAAGACTAAAATGCACGCTCCACGTGACCTTTTCAGGTGACCTGTGCAATGTGTCATTTTCAGTAATACCAAGCCATGCAATTTTTGGCATTTTTCGTAGTGGTCGTCGGAAAAAGACCATTCAGCAAACCTATATCCCTCAAACCAAAGAATATAGATAGGGGAAGAAGGACAGCTTATGGGTTATTAGCGTATTATTAGAAGCTCCTCAGTTTTTGCCTGGCCCTCAAGCAGCCGCCGCCAGTACTAATGAACTTGTTCACGGCTACGGTCGGAGACGCATTTACAGATTCCTGTCGCATTTTTCCCAAGAACGCGTCTCAGCGTTGCCAGATTGCAAGGAAGTTACAGAGTTATGATTTTAACAGCTATTTGTATAAGAGCGAAATTGGCAATTTGATTTTGCGCTCAAAATATACACAAGATTTTATACAGAGTGGGGTCATTTTCGAGGTGCCACCATTGGCATCTCGGAAACGGTAAGAAATACAACTTCGGTCAAATGGGGAAAAAGGTGCACATTTATGAGGCCAATTTATTGATGCTTTTGTTTTTCCGAAAAAAACGCATAGCCTACTTGTTATAATCGAAAAATTGAAACGGGTCGATTTTTTCAACCATGCATAACTTTTTTATTATTTCATATAATATCAATTTTCAAAAAAGAGCTTATAGGGAATTATAGGCTCTACAGAATAGGCCTACTTCAATATTTTTCTGATTCGTAATTTTCAAGGTACAGCCCAAACTTACATTTTTTTAAATGGAACGGATATCAAAATTTTGCATCATTGGAAAGCTTATTTTTTTCCCTTTTCATTCATGTATGGTTTCACATACTTATTTTCACAAACTTTTAAAATATTTCATAAAACACTTTTTAATCTAGTGTGCCTTGACTGTGTTAGTTGTAAAAACAAATGAATAGTGTGCTCTGGTTGCTATGTAACAAAACAAAAGACAATTTGCAGTGAAAACTTTCTAAACATACTGCAATAAGAAATAATAAGCTATTAACTACTCAAAGTTTAATCATATGCTCAAAATGATAGTTATTATTAGTGACTTTTATTTGATACTTTTTCCACAAATATTAAAGTTTGGCAAATGTTTTACGTTTTATGAAAATAGGTTTTTCGGTCAGTTCTATCGTAAATAAGTCAATAGTCAATAGGTCGTTACCTACTTTCGATTAATTCTTCATTAGCATCGTTCCTTACTGATGTGATTTCTTGATAAGACGTGTCCCATTCCTTAGGCTAATTAACAGGACAGCTTATAAGAATTTCTTCTGGAAATTCACATTCAGTTGTGCTGAAGTTTGTCTTCAGTGTTGTCGTACTCTTTTGACTTTTCCTTTTCCGAAATTGATCACTCGAACGCTTAATCTTAATCATGGTTAATTCGTGCGTATATTTTAAATGTAAGCGAAATCGCAGAACCGACTGCGATTTAAGTATTTTTCGTTTTCCTATAGAAAAAGAAAGACGCGATTTGTGGTTGATTAATTGTGGAAATCCACAGCTTTTCACGTTATCTGAAGAACAATTACGTGAAAGAACTGTGTGTGCCATGCATTTTTCCGAAAAGCAGTTTATGAATTCAAGAAAAAATAGGCTGAGTCATAATGCTGTTCCCTTAAATTACAAAACTGCCATGCAACCTGACCACGCAACATCGCCAGTGTCGCCCAAAGAACTCGCATTTAAAAAAGAGATCATGCCAAGGGTCTGTGGTAAAGCGACGTCTTGTTCGGGCTCTTTTCATTCGGATGAAGATCATATTGCTTCGCCTATGCAATTAGATGCAGATACCATACCGGATTCGTCTATGATACAGGTTAGTTCCTTTAAAAATGCCCGTTTTTTATACAGTGTGGTGATAACGTCCCTCACAAAATTCATTATTTTCTTATTTAATGTTTTTTGGGAAAACCCCGAAACACGTCATTTTAGTTTTTAAAAAGACTCAATTTTCCCCCTTATTTTGATAGATCTCCTCACCAGTTAAATGATGATGTAAAAAAATTAGTGCCCCTCGTAGGTAACAATTGTTTTGAGAAAAATACACATGAAGTTCAAACAATTCAGAATTTATTTTTAATGAAAATAAGAGCTATGACAAAAACTACCTAATTTTGATTTTAAAACATTTACCACTGTTTCACAAATGTGTCAAGGTCAACAATTTAACGCTTCTAAGGAAACAAATGTGGTGCGTTATTTTAATTTAAAAAAATTCTGAATTTTTTGAACTTTATGTGTATTTTTCGCAAAAAATTGTTATGTGGGGTACTAATTTCTTATATCACCATTTAACTGGCGAGATCTATCAACATAAGGGAGGAAAATGGGATTTCCATTAGAAAAAAATTAATAATGACGTCATAGCGCAGAAACAAAAGCCTCCCTCCCCCTTCTATTTTTGAAAAATTAATTGTTTATTCTAATTGTCGTTACTATTTTGCTTCAAAGAATCAGAAAATAAAAAGATCGAATTTTTATGCCATACAAAATATGATTTTCAGGGACTTCGAAAATTTCACCTAACCATGTTACGAGGCGGGGTTTTACGATAGCGCTCAAGCAGCCGTTTTGAGGAAAATAACTATACTGTTAAATGCAAAAGAAAATATGAACAATTTCCAGTATGGGAAAGTCTAGGGACGGTGCCATGTCCACTTTTTAAAGAATAAAATTGACGTGTCAGGGTTTTCCCAAAAAACATTAAATAACAAAATTATTAATTTTGTGTGGAACTTTATCACCACACTGTATAATAAAATTTTTAAATTTTCTATCGATAGTAGGTTAACACGATGCCCGATTATAGGGGCTTAAATCTTATAGTTTCTCCAAATTTGTTGCTCGATCTTCGTGTAGGTACTAATTAAATAAGGTATAATTAGTTAAAATTTCTTTTAAAGTTTTATTAATTAAATCAAAACTAAATCCCAAGCAGTAAGTATACAGGGTGATCAATTTTCACTTCTTTAGGCGTTTTTATTCAATAACACAAAATGAACAAAAGTTGGCAATTTCATAAAATACAGAAAAAATATTGACGTTTTGAATTCTCTGATAAATTGTGTAGAAATATGTAGGCAAAACAATGAGCTTGTAAAGCATTTTAATGGAGTCTACAGCATGTAAATCTTTTCTGTTATTAGTATGTTTTATTTTTAAAATCCATATTTCAACAGGCCATGTTAGAAATGCCAACACCTACCAAAACAAGAAAGCGCTGTAGTTCTGCTGTGCTACATCAAAAAATTGCAAAACTGCGAAGACAAGTGGCGGCAAAAAATTCACAAATTTACCGTATGAAGAAGCAATGTGCACGAAAGGGGGCTAATTTAGATGCACTGGGCTTGAAACCAAAAACCGTTCGCGTCTTTGTAAATATGCAACTTTCTCACAAATCTAAACAACCTTGGACAGAAGCTGAAAAAGAATTGACCTTAAATATGTACCACAAATCTCCAGCCCTTACTTTTTTATGAGAGAAAAATTAAAATTTACTATGCCCTCCAAATCTACAATAGTTTCGTGGTTAAGGTTAAACCAACTTAATACAGGCACCAGTACGGAACTAATGAAAAAACTGGCTGTTAAAGTTAATAGCATGACCGATGATGAAAAACAGTGTGTCGTATTACTTGACGAAATGGTTTCGAAGATTTAGGACATCTTGGACGGAAAAACAAAATCGCTAGTCATGCACTAGTGTTTATGGCAAGAGGACTTATTCACAAATGGAAGATTCCTGTCAGCTTTTATGTTTCTTCAGGTACCATTAAACATGGAGAGCTATCTTCCCTCATTATTAAAAACATCGAAGAGTTACAAAGAATAGGTCTTAAAGTGCGTGCTGTTACTAGTGACCAAGCTGCTACAAATAGAGCTGCATTTTACATATCCTATCAAAGGATTTTTACGAGGAGGGCAAGAAAGTTTCTTGGAAAGATATCGAAGAGGCATACAAAATAGATAAATCTTCTTGTACTGTTCGAGCAGCTGTAAAAATCACGGATGCCCACATCTACCCCAATACTTTCCAGCGAATGAAGGTTAAATTTGCAACGCAAGTGTTTTCCAACACCATGAGTGCTACGATAAGAACTGCTGTTGGAACGGGCGAGTTAAAAAGCACCAGCGCTCTGGATACTGCAGAATTCGTACAGAAAATTAACTATTTATTTGATTGCTTAAACAGTCGAATGCTGAAAGACCGTAACCCATATGCATGTGCTCTATCCGTCAACGTACCGCGTACTGAAAATAATTTGAAAGAGTATTTGCAGTGGGTTAAGACTTGGCAAACATATACATCTAATAACAAGGTGAACCAAGGTGTTTATTGTTTTAAGGGACTTATTTTAACCATGCAGTCAGTTATGGAGCTATGGGAAGACTTAAAACAAGAAGGGTATCATTTCCTCCTGACCAGCAGACTAAACCAAGATCCTCTAGAAAATCTTTTCGCGGTCCTGAGGTATAGGGGAGGCAATTCTTCGAACCCCACAGTAAAATCTTTCCGCCAAGCACTACAGTTCAACATGCTGGTTAAATTGCAGCATCCTACAGAGAGCTCCAACTGCGAAGTTGATGAAGATGCTGTTGTCAACATGGCGAATGTTGAAGTGCCAGAAAAAGACGTCATGGGATATGTTGAGGACATACCATATACAGTTGCTGAACAAACTGAATTAGCAGAAGATGGTGACCTCAGTTTACTCAGTGAGGTAATAGAAGTTTCAACACAACCAAATCAAGAAGCCACATTAGAATCTTGTGCGACGGTATATGTAGCTGGTTATGTCATTCATAAAACGCTTTTACGTTTTAATTGTGATCAGTGTCAAAATATGTGCAGCCGTGACTCTGTAGTGCATCATAATGAACTGTTTTTACAGCAAAAAGACTATGGTGCGGGCGACTGTGTTATTTACCTAAAAAAACCTTCAAGTATTTTAATAAAAATAGTTACAATGTTACTTGAACATTTTGAATATTATTTTAAAAATAGTAAGTCGTGTGTAAGTTTTAAGAAAACATTATTAGCATATAGTGTAAATAAAGTGAAAATTTTAGTACCAGGGTGGCTTAACGAGCAAGACACATGTTACTCTCATAAACTGTTTTTAATTAATCATTTAATTACGTGCAAACTCCATAAAACGTTGAAATGGCTATCGCAAGATTTAAGGACTACAAACCAGTCTGGTACACGCAACAAAAAAATACAACATTTAAGTAATGTTTAAAGCTTAAAAAATGTACGTTTATATGCTTACAGATATATTTGCGTACTTCCTATTCTTTGTAACTTTGTATATTATATTGTTTTATTGTATGTAATATTTACACCTTGAAAATCTCATTTATTTAATAGATCATTGAAATTGGCGAGAGTAAGAAATGTATATCTTTATTTCAAAATATTTTAATTTAAACTGGCGTTAATGGATCTGACTCAAATTTCCTATAATCTGCCTTTAAAAAAAAGTAATTAAACCCGTAAAAGGTTGGGGCAAATTGGGGTTCAATCCCTAACAATAGGTACCTAACTCTTTATTAACAAATTATTATTTATATCGCCCAAAAATTATGTCAAATGCAAGTAATAATAATTTATTTAAAAATAGCTATTTGGCATAATTTTTGAGCGACTTAAGTATAATAATAATAATAATAAATGTCGTTTATTGAGCAAAAATAAATGAAATTGTTATTTTACAATATACTTGAATTATGAATACATAAGTTGCTCAAAGGGGCAAAGTTCAGGCGTGCTAATCGAATTAGCATACTGTTCTACCACTTAACCCCAAGGTAAATAAAGAAAACAGATAATTTGTTAAAAAAAGGTATATTGTTGGGTATTGAACCCCAACCCTCGATTAGTTTGCAGCTCCTTAACCACATAAGTTCTTTTTCGTTTCTACTCTAATTTACGTTTAAAGTGCAGTAATTTAAACTAGAGTATAAATTATTAAATAATTGTGAGTTTTCTGTGAAAACCGCCCCGATTCATTTTTTTTAATAACAGATTGTACAGGACTTGGGTCAGATCCCTAATCACCAAATTAAATTTTTGCATACATTTCTGAAAGATAATTTAATGTCGATAATAAATGTTCGAATAATATTGTCTTATTCTTTGCTGAGACTATACATAGAGAGATCGCCAACTTAAATGTGCCTAAATAGATATTTTTTAATGCATCAAGTAAATGAGATATTCAAGGCGTACTGTTTTAGTAGCCGTACTGTACTCTATACGTATCAACTTCACAAGATACAATATTATTTTTGTTTTTATTTGCTTTTTAAAATAGATCACTGTAAACTATATTAATCGTCAACATTACTTGAACAATAATTTCCTCTCGTATTAAAATTTTTAAATAAAATCCGTATATTGTTTATTAATGTTTTTTTTTCATTATTTGTACATAGCTAATTCTATATTCATTATAGAATTTTGTGAGAATAAAGTGGGGACAATCCGTATTCCGTATAATCTTGCGCTCATCGGCGAACTTTTTGTTGAAATTATATTAGAAACTTCTTATGTAATTTTTATAGGTACCTAGCTACCTATTAAATGTTTAAAAGTGTTGCATGTGAAACTTATAAAACCTTTATTTTACTTGGTACCAGTTCATCCGATTGACAACAAATGTTTTAAATAATAACAAAACAAACCAAAGAATATACACCTATATTTAATATTCTTTGTAACTAACTTAACTTAGATGTAAGCAGAATCAAACTACTTAAATATTCTTTGGCAGAAGTTTATTTCGGGTAGGTACAACCATTGTAAAACTATTGGAATTGTAGAGAGAAAGTTCTTGCAACACTGTTATAGCTCAAGAATGCTAATGACGCATTTACATGCTGAATGCCACTGATAAGGTAAGCACTTTGACGCTAGGAGCTCCCAGCGGCATTTTCGAACAAAAAATGATATATTTAACCAAGTAAATAGTTATGCAACCCAAATCACAGCATATACGTTATAGCCCATAACGCTGTCCTTCTTCCCCTATCTATATTCTTTGGTATAGTAGTAGTAGGAGAGACGATAACAGTCAAAAAACAATATTTGTCTTATTTAAACTATTTTGGCACAGAAAACGCCTACATCACGCATACGTCAAATGTATGTACATCGTAAATTAATTGGAAACTGAAACAAATGACGAAATAAAAAATTAACTAAAAAGCCTAGATTGTCGCGTTCCTCGTTTTTGCACTTGCAAATTTGTTTATTAAGTCAGAATAATTCAAGTCCTGGGCAACACTGTTTTCTATAGACAAAATTGCAACATCTGACAGTCTATTCTGACACATGGTTGAACGTAAGTTTTAATTTACTGAAACTTCTTTGTCCTTCAGCGACAGTTACAGGTATGGTTAACAAAATTGGAAGTGCTGTCCACACATCCTGCCAACCATTTTGTTTAATAAGTTGAACTTTTATTGGTTCTGTTGATTCAAGCTCTTTCAACAATGTATTCAGGCTTAAAAGTTCCTCAACCAATTCACAACCATATATGTCACATCTTCTCCATCGGTTAAACTTATTTTTAAATCTGCACAGGCTTTTTCCAATTTGGAGTTTTTAGGAATTGTTTTGATCTTGTATAAAAAGGGCCATCATCATCATCATCAATCAACCCTTTGCGTCTACTGTTGGACATAGGTCTCCCCCATTCTCGTCCACTCCTTTCTACTTTGAGCCGCCTGGATCCAGTTGCCGGCCATTCTTCTGATATCGTCCGTCCATCGTGTGGGCGGTCTTCCTCTGCTTCTTTTGTCGGCTCTCGGTCTCCACTCAAGCAGCCTCCGCGTCCATCTCCCGTCCGTCATCCGAGCCACATGTCCGGCCAAGTTCCATTTGAGCTTTGCTACCTGTGTTATTACATCAGTCACGCCTGTACTTCGGCGCACGTCTTCGTTCCTAATATGATCTCTTAAGTACACGCCAAGCATCAATCTTTGCATCTTCCGCTGTGTTGTTCTAAGCTTCTTAGCCGTTGCTATGGCTAAAGTTAAAGTTTGGGCGCCTTATGTCATAACCGGCAACACGCACTGATTGAAAACTGCTCTTTTTAAACATATCGGCAGATCACCTTTGAAGACCTCCCGGAGTCTTCCATAAGCAGCCCAGGCGTGGGCGATTCTTCTCTTTGTTTCACGTGTTTGGTTGTCTCTGGAGATTTGTAGTTCATGCCCAAGGTATATATATTTGTCTGTTAGCTGTACTTCATTATTGTTAATTTTTAAGTTCGCACTAGGGACTAAGTTGGTCATAAATTTTGTCTTAGAGCTGTTCGTGTTTACGCCTACTTCATTGCACACCTCTTGAAGTTTTATACCTTTTATACCTTTATCAAGAGGTATAAAAAGGGCCACGTATCGTTAAATTTGGATAGTTGTGCATATCGACTGACCAACGCATTCTCAATTGTATCGATCATAGGGTAAAAGACGTTCATTTTAAACAATTCCTCAGGATCTGTTGGTGTCTCCTCTACGGCCTCGTACTCAAATAATCTCGTCTTTTTTCGGGGTCGGACTGGCTTAAAAATAGGATTTATCCTAGCCTGAGAAGCAATTTCCCTAACTGTTATCAGAGCAGACAAATAACCCCGGTACTCTTTCACAAATTCCCAGCAGTTCTTCAGCAATTGTGAAGTGTTTGATAAATCCATAGACGGCATTGCCTAACGGCAGAGGGCTGCTTTGCGCGAGCATAGGCAGATGATGGACTAGTGCTTGTAACTGGCAGGTTCCTAAACGCCGTCTGCGTTAGAATGCAGGTAGCCTGCAGGATTATTCAGAGATGGTGTGAAGAGAAAGGTTTGTTGGTAAACCCACTAAAGACTGAGATCGTTCTCTTCACTAAAAGAAGAAAACTTCAGGGTCTTTACTAACCTTATGACCAGGAGCACTAAATTCCCTTTTAGAAGCTAGAGTGGTTTTGGGCAAAGCCTTCCAATTAAGGTCTGTCTCATCTGCGTTGTACAAAAAGTCAGGGTCGTGAGAGTCTGCTACAGTTTTAAAATTTCCAAAAAGTTTTCTGCTGCTTTAGAGTCTGCTGATAGTTTATCCCCACTTAAATCTAACTCGCGAATACCGTGCCTTGACTTAAAATTTCGTAGCCATCTATTACTCGCCTTAAATGAAGACGAGCCTTCCATCTTCGCGGTCAAAAGTTTTGCCTTCTCGCAAATAATCGGACCGGGAAGAGGGTTTCCCATAGCTCGTTGCTGCAGGAACCATTTAAAGACCGCCTTAGCCAATTTTTTGTTTTCTGCCATTTCAATAATTTCCTTGTCTTCATTTTCCAACACAGAAACACCTTGTTTTTTGTCCGATATCGTTGCTTTCCCCACGCTATACCTCTCGGCCAACTGTTTACCAGGCACTCCTTTGTCCAATTGCTCGAAATTTTTTATTTTGTCCGCTAACAATAACAACACGTGTCCTCTTAGGAGGCGTACTGCAAAGTAGTACAGTGCATATTTACAGTATAACGCACGCACAAGAAAACAAAACACGGAAGGCAGACAGAACGTAGCAGCAAAACAAACACAGCTACACAAGTTAATATCTCGACAGTTTTAGACGACTGCCCGACTACTGTACAGCATGTGCCTACTCACGACGCATCGAATTTTTGCCCTCAAACCAATTTGGATAGCTGGAGTTTGGATAATCGGAGTTCTACTGCAGTATGCCTATTGGGTAGGCTTTACGAAGGATTTAGTACTTTCACAAACCTTCGAAAACCTTTTTCTTCAACTATACGGAATGGTTGATAATCGAAGGTAAAAAGTGTCAATAATTCATCGTTCATTTTTAAAATGCGTTGGAATTTTCTTTTTCGAAATAGTAATTTACGTAACAAGTATAGAAAGTGGAGCTTTTCAGTACGAATGAGATGTTTCCGGAATTTCGAGACGAGTATGGAAAAGCCACTTTCATACGAGTTTCGTACAATATTTTTTCGTACACTAGCATACAAAATGGAATACTAAATTTATCCTCGTATATAGTAAATAAGTAGAGTAATATTATTATGTACGTAACGTTTTATATGTGTTGTAACTAAGGAAACGTACGGCAAAGTGCTACTTTGCCGTACGAATACCGCAAAATACTACTTTGCCGTACGAATACCGCAAAGTGCAACTTTCTGATTAGTAAATTGTACGGCAAAGTAGCTCTTTCAATGCTAGTGTACGAAAAAAAAAATGAAGACACGCTAGTCTTCCGGGGCTTGTCAGTTTTTCCCTTAACAGAAGCTACCGGTGAAATGGTTCTATGAGAAGATGCTTTAGCTCCAGCTCCAACCTGAAAGCGATCCAGACGACAAAGCAGAAGATTCGGTTTCAGTGCTACTCCCTTGCTCTTGATTATCCTGTTGGTAAGATAACATTATGTATTCTCCACGTTATTGTATGGCATGGAAGCATGGACCTTAAAACATACAAACATTAAAAACATTGAAGCCTTCGAATTGTGGTGTTACAGGAGAATGTGGAAAATAACATGGACAGAAAGAGTGACTAATAGAGAAGTACTGCTGAAAATGAGAAAGGAATGTGAAATAATAAAAACTATAAAAGGGAAAAAATTAGAATATCCGGGTCATATTATGAGGGGAGAAAAATACTTATTACTGAGGCTTATAATGCAAGGAAAGATCACAGGAAAAAGAAGTGTGAAACGATAAAGAAGCCGACCTGCGATTGATTAATTAAAATAATCGATGGTAGAAAAAAAATCGCAGATCAACCCCCCTACAGTTTGTACACCACGGCAGCTCTGAAAAATCTTTACTTACCGCGATTGCCGAGCTAACTCAATTTCGGAGATACGGTCGTGGATTCAAATCATCAGCTGTATCCCTGCAAGATTTCAAATAATTAAAATAATGATTACAAGTCACTAGCGTTTATTTAATAATCAAATAAAATCGTCTTGGAGAGTCAACAATTGTAATTCAATAATGAATAGTTTAAATGATTCGGTCATAACCAATGTGATAATAATTTTAAAAATGTACAAATAACTGAAGGTCGCGACTCGCACAAAGAGCAAAAAACCCCTTTCGGGTTAAATAGTGAATTGTGACCTCAAATTTAATCAAGGAATAAGCTTATCACTCTCATATCATTAAACCTTTCTGCTCAGGCTATTGAGTTCAAAAGGCGTGAATGCTTCTTTTACAAAAGTTTCAATTACACACCAAAATCGTAGCTTTAATATTAATCGTAATTAAATATATGCATAAAAGGTTAAATATTAAAAAACAAAAGCATGTATGAAATTGAGCTTTGCAGGTTGATAATAATGGTAAGCGTAGATGCAAATTTTAACAATTGATGGTTTTGGAATGCAAATTCCAGCTATCGAATATAATTTGACGTCGAATAATCGTGGAATAGCCGATCCAAAATTAACTTGCAGGCCGGGGAAACCATCTGCTTTCAATACAGTAAATTACCACCAAGGGCGGCACTAACCTGGAGTTTCCAGCACCCACTAATTGTTGACGGGAAAAACTGATCAGGGGTTGCTATACCAAATGGTAACAGCACCTTGAATGGGCCCTCAATCGAAGCAGAATCAGTTCCCCGATTGCAGCAGTTAGGCTGGACATTAGCCAGTGTCGAAAATCAAAGGAGAACGGCGGCCTTGCGTCGCAGATTAAATTCTTCGGTTTAAACTATTATTTAAGAGCTAAAGAAAATGTAATCAATATGGGAATAACAAACAGAAAAGCGCCATCGCACCTGATTCGGATTATCAGCTCTTGGAAACGAAATTAGTTGTCGTGGCAAACTAAGCACACACAACGCCTTCTTAGAAGCGAGTTGCTTCGTTGAAATGCAGGAAAAGAATGCTCGCGGATCGGCCAACAAGTGAAAAACAGCTGAAGGCTGGAGCTTCGCGATAACGAGCAATTCGGACTTTCCATAATTGGCACAAAATGAGGTACTAAAAATTTGAAATAATTAGAAATACAATGGATTATAACTCAAGTAAAAATATACAGGTTGGCCTGAAATAGATAGGTAAATGGCGAAACAAATAAGCGGAGCCAAAGAATTGTTTCAAGTGTAGGTCGAAGAAGAACTTCCTGGCTACGCAATCTACGAGAGTGGTACGGGTGTAGTTCCAACGAGTTGTTTAGAGCTACTGTTAATAAAGTGAAAAATGCAGTGATGATTTCCAACCTCCGATAGGAGATGGAACCAGAAGAAGAAGAAGATAACACATAATAATCATAAAAAACAAAAAAAAACTGCAAACCTACTTGTTGTGAGGTTGATGTGCCTTCGGCTTGAATATTTTCTGGGGAGTATTTAATTTGACTGTTGGGTGTTTACGTTGCATATGCCTCTTCATGTTCGATGTAGAATTTTTGTAACACATCTTCTGGCTACCTAAATCACACTTTGCAAAATCTTTATCGAGCGCAGAAAAAAGTTCCATATAACACTGCGGCAAGAAGTCATTGACATAACTCTGTCCACGGCTGGACTGCAGGACAGAGTAATACAATGGCGCGTATCTAACGAACCATCACTGTCTGATCATAGACACATTGAGTACTTCCTGGCAGATTTTGAAAAGGCAACAATAACCTATCGAAATCCCAGGAAAACTGATTGGGCTGCATACAGGGAGGAACTTCTTAGCAAGTTATCCGATGTTAAAACCCATATCCATACGCCAGCAGACATTGAGGTAATTGTGGACCAAATGAATGACGCCATACTAACCTCATATGAAAACAACTGTCCATTGAGAAAGAGACAGACCAACAGGAAGGTCATATGGTGGAATGAACACCTGGCCAACCTGAGGAAAAGAGCACGAAAACTCTTTAACAGAGCAAAAAGGAACGGAGAGTGGGGCCAACACGCCCAGGCTCTAACCGAATATAACAAAGCTCTGAGAAAAGCAAAAACAGACTCATGGAGGAGCTTCTGTGGGGACATTGAAGGCACCACAGAAACAGCACGCCTCCACAAAGTTCTGTCAAAAGACCCTTTAAATCCAGTCGGGAACATGCTAAAACCGACACAGGAATACACAACTAGTGAAAGGGAAACCCTGGAAATGCTAATTCAAGCACACTTTCCAGGAGCACTGATGGCTGATCAGGCTAACATAACATCACAGCCAGTCCCTAGCAACTTCTCAAAAAGGCCCGCGAGAGACGAGTGGAAGGTAGCTAGGGAAGTGATCAGTCACAGCAAGGTACAGTGGGCTGTAAAATCCTTCTCACCTTATAAATCACCCGGACCAGATGGAATCTTCCCCGCTCTACTGCAGCGGGGAATAGACCTTCTGGTACCGATCCTAATTAAGATCTTTCGCCTATGCCTAGCGGGAAACTACTTGCCACTGGCGTGGAGACCGATCAAGGTCGTCTTCATTCCCAAACCAGGGCGAGCATCGTACACCCTGCCAAAGGCATATAGACCGATTAGCCTAATGTCTTTCTGTCTAAAGACTATGGAAAAACTGGTAGACAGGCACATACGAGATGGGGTCTTGAAAGACAATCCCATACATCGTAGCCAATATGCATATCAACCAGGAAAATCATGTGAATCGGCACTTCACAACCTACTCAGTAGGGTAGAAATGTCGATAACCAACAAGGAAGTAGCCCTAGCTGCTTTCCTGGACATAGAGGGAGCATTTGATAATACCTCCTTCGAATCAATAATGACTGCAACCCTAAGACATGGCGTGGACGACATCACAAACAGATGGATAAAAACCATGTTAGAGGGACGCCAGATACAGGCCGATTTGGGAGAAGAATCCCTCAAGGCACGTGCTGTCAGAGGTTGTCCACAAGGGGGTGTACTATCCCCACTACTGTGGAACATGGTAGTGAACGATCTCCTGCAGACACTCAATGACGAAGGGTTCTACACCCAAGGTTATGCAGATGACATAGTCATTCTCATAAGGGGCAAGTATCCAACCATCATTGCAGCTCTCATGCAAAGGGCACTGAACATCACTCAGGCATGGTGCAATAGGGAAAACCTCAAGGTAAACCCTAGCAAAACATCTATAATACCTTTCACTAAGAAAAGAAATGTAGAGGCCTTCAACAACCTTACAATCTTTGGTGAAAGAATTCAGGTTAGCCAGGAAGTTAAATATCTGGGTATTACCCTAGATGCAAAACTAAACTGGAATGCACACCTAGACAAAATAGCAAACAAAGCAAAAATGGCCCTCATGATGGGTAGACGCATGTTTGGTAAAACATGGGGACTGAAACCAATGATGGTTCATTGGTACTACATAACAGTAGTCAGACCCGTGATATCCTATGGCACCTTGGTATGGTGGCCAAAGGTAGAACAAAAAACAGCAATTAAAAAACTATCCAGGATACAGAGACTGGCCTGTTTGTGCATCTGTGGAGTTATGAATAGCACTCCAACAGCATCTATGGAAGCTCTCTTGGGACTAACACCTCTAGACATATATCTAAAAGGGGAAGCCCAGATTGGAGCATACAGAATGAAAACCACCGGAAACTGGAACACCAACCAGGAACGGTGCGGACACAAACGGATACAGGAAGTGGGCGAAGGTAACCCCATCTTAAAAATGGGCTCAGACTACAGCCTTCCAGAGTATTCCTTTGACAAACCTTTCACTGTGAGGTACGATCGCAATGACTGGACCCAAGAAACCTCAACCCACCTGCCAAATGGGCTAGTCTGGTACACAGATGGATCCCGAACAGCAGAGGGCACGGGTGCTGGAATACATGGCGTAAGACCAAAAGAGGACATTAGTGTATCTCTTGGGACCAAAGCCACAGTCTTTCAAGCTGAAATCTTTGCTATAATGCAATGCGTCCAGGAAAATGCAAAACGCGGGTATTCCCAACAACGCATAAGCATACTTTCTGACAGTCAAGCGGCACTGAAAGCGCTTGAATCACCTCGTGTAAGCTCTGTGCTAACAAGAGAATGCTTAAATCACCTGACACTCCTAGCTGAAAAGAACACTGTTCAGCTCATTTGGGTGCCAGGGCACACAGGGATAGAGGGAAACGAAGCGGCAGACGCCCTCGCAAAAGCTGGTGCATCTACCCCATTTATAGGCCCAGAACCTGTATTTGGTATACCCAAACAAAGCATCCGAACAGCGATAGAAAAATGGACCGTTAGACAACACGCTTCTCGCTGGGATGCCACACAGGGACAAACACTGGGGAAGGAAATAATTAGAACGCCTTCTCGCAGACTAACAACCGATGTACTCCATCTAGGACGAACTCAGATCAGACGGCTGGTAGGACTAGTCACAGGACACTGCCACCTGAGAAAACACCTACACAAAATAGGCATATACAGAGGGGACATACTCTGTAGATTATGTCAGGAAGAGGAGGAGACAGCCTCACACATAATCTTCGACTGTCCAGCGTTACTCCGCAAAAGACAGCAACTTTTCGGGGGAACTCCACACGGAGCAGCTCTCACACACGAGCACCTCGTAAAACACCTCCTACAACTCGTTGAAGGTGCAGATCTATTTTAATAGGGTCAGGGGGGGCACAAAAGACCACAGAGTCGAAGTGCAAAACTGGGCTCACTACTAACCCATCTAAATCCCTGCTTTAATCAATCAATCAATAACACTGCGTTGCTTAGAACACATTTTGGTGAATTTTTTCTAATGGAAAAACCAGCAGGCCATGTATTCACGGCAAACTAGCTTCTTTTTTTAAAATATTTATTAGTTGGCTCTGCAACAAGATGCAATACACGGCTATTTTACAATAAGATACTTATAACTGAGATACATCACTTTAGAGAGAGGATTAAGTGATAATATTCACACCTCTAGCTTATACATGTAGGTTCTGTCATTAATTACATAGATTAAGTAATATTGGAGTAAGTCCTGTGGTAGCTTGCGTTTAAGTCGTTTATGATTTTTTTTGGCCTAGATGGAGTTTCGTGGCACTTGTACACCTCACTAAGTTTTTAAAGAAGTTACTGGTTAGCGTGTTGATGTAGTCTGTAATTAGTGGAACCTTTAACTCATGATGTATTTGGCTGTTTCTAATGTACTAAGGGCAGTTAATTGCAATACGAAGCACTTTGTTCTGAATGGTTTGGAGTTTCTTCAATGTTGTTTTAGGTGCATTACTCCAAACTGGGCACGCCTACGTAAATATGGGTCGAAGAATCAACTTATAAATTAAGAGTGAGCATTCGGATATGTGATTTTCGGTTGATCAGGGGTTAGAATATGATGAGTCTTGCGTAGGACGCATTTAGTTTTTTGTGAAGGTGGTATCCCCAATTAGGCTTTGCATCTAGGTGAAGTCCTAGGTACTTTACCGCAGAGTCCTTAGGATTCCACGATATTTCCTTATTATGTAATCGAAGTGCTGGAGGATGATTGTAGCGCTTGAGTGTGAACATTTTTGCTTGGGATTGAGTAGGGTTTATTTTTATTTTCCATTTTTTGTACCAGAGACATGTTACATTAAGTGCATTTTGAAGATTGTTCAACTGCTGTTGCAATTGTAGCGCACTGAGCTAGTATCGCTGTGTCATCTGAGAAATGGCTAGGGTTGGGTTATTTACTGTGGACACGTCATGTACGTAGAGGTTGAACAAGGTTGGTCCCGATAGGCTCCCTTGGGGGACTCCTGCTTTTGTGATTTTGACACTGGATAGTGTTGCATTGATCCTTACTCTGAACATTCTGTTGGTTAGGAAGGATTCTATGATTTTTACTCCGGAATGTTTAATTTGATCAATTTGTACAAGAGCCCTTCCAGCCAAATCTTGTTGAAGGCTCTTTCCACATCTAAAAAGACAGCTGCAGTATATTTCTTCCCTTCGAATCCTTTCTCAATCGTTTCTGTTACCCTAATGAGTTGGTGGGCTGTGGAGTGTGATTGTCTGAACGCAAAATGATGAGAAGGTATAACTTCATTTTCGAGTATGAAGTCTTGCAGTCGAGTAAGGACCACCTTCTCTAGTAGCTTAGCTAAGATAGACAATAAGCTAATAGGACTGTAGCTATCAGGGTCATGTTTGTTCTTGCCAGTTTTATAAATTGGTACTACGTTTGCTGTCCTCCAAGAGAGAGGAAAGTACTTTAGTCTCATACAGCCGTTATAAATTGAGGTCAGATATGCTACAGCTCTTTTGGATAAGTTTTTCAGTATTTCGTTAGTAATCAAGTCTGATCCAGGGGTCTTACGTTTTGGTAGTCGCCGCACGTATGTCTTGATTTCTTGGTGAGACACGGGGGTTATTTCCATGTCTTTTCTCATATGAAAGTCAGCTAAGGTGTTTGTTATTTGAGTAACGAGTTCAGGGTCTTCTTCGTCCGCATTTGTACTAAACACTCGGTTAGCTAGTACGGGAGAATATATTTTCATATTGTGAATAAAATGGCTCACAGCAGTTATATACGTAGCTTGACTGTCCGAAGTCCATAAATCTGCACTAATGGCAACGTAATTAACAGAGTTCAACATTACTTTTATTTTTGAAACGATTTCATCGTATAACTTTGGAATCAGCTTGTTTGTCAAAACTTTTCTTGAAGGGGGTGTGTAAAGTGGATTTAAACTTTTACTATATTCCTAAAATCTATCGTTTTCTACGACAGGTAAAGGTTGGGAATCTGTAGATATCATTTCCGTTAATATTATTTATTTGCGCTTCACATAAATTATGTTTGTTGCAGCCATAAGGTCTTAACTGGCGCTGTCGTTTTGGTAAAGGTAAATTGGCAGTGGTACGTTATTCATCAAACCTTTTCTCTGCAGAGTAGTCAGAGCCAGATGTGGAGGGCTCTGATAACGTATCAGTTGTTGTACTTTAAATCAGATGCTAAAACTGAGGCTGGAGCTGATACTGAAGTTGAACTACTATTGAAAATTTGCGTTGATGAGCTGTTGTCCTCGTGCTCCACTTGAATTTGGCCTTTTTCGGCTTTATATTGAATTGGATGTTTGTATGACAAATGCTGCGATAAATTTGTGGTACTAATAAAATATTTCAGCGAAATTCAATAAACAAATTAATTTTAGTGTAAATAAATACCCGGACATCTCATACTTATGAACTTCAAATATTCTATTTGCAATCACGTCAAAATAAAGACACTACTATCGACTACTGGAAACTGAAAGCATTTGTCTTAAAACTAAACAGAAACGCTGTTAGCTTTTCTCTTACCTTTAGGTCAGCCTTTCTATATTATACTTCAAAAATCATACGCTATAAAAGTGTGCTTGGGGTCCGTCACTAGCTTCAGTGAAGACGGCCTGTAGTCTTTAGTGATGGATAGTCATAATTATCTGGGCGCCAACAAGTTTTATTACTTCCAAGTAGTTCGGCTACTCTACGCACATTTATGGAACTTAAAAGTGTCGATTTTGGCTGTACAACTGCAGTACTTACTGTTTCTTGATTGGTATTGTTTTGTGGATTAAATTGTGGCAGTTCTTCTGTTGCAGAAGTTGACGGTTGATCAAAAGAAAAGGTGTGTTTGCTGATTGATGGTCGTTCGGGTAGTTGTGAAGATGCAGATGAAGAGCAAGCAACAGTAGCGATGTCAGAAGATGTGAAGCATTCTGGAATTCTGTCCAGTAATAGTCTTGATCTTAAAGAACTTGTAAATGAACTCTCTTTAAAATGGTGTTCACATATGCGTACCGTTTTGTTTGAATAAACTAATTGCCCTAGGGGTAGAAGTTTATTTATACCTTCAAACAACTCTTTGTGCAACTCTTTTTGTCATTATAAAAAAGTCACATGGGTTAGTTCACTATAGTACTTATTGTTACAAGCAGGTATATTACAAGAATACTTATATCTATCTGGTAGAGACATTATTATCGACGAAATAACTTGACACATGCGGTGTTACAGCCAAAGATAATTGGCACAATTAATTATTACAAATTATCATATATGGCTGTGTCAGTGTAGTCTAGGAAACATTTAATTAAATTAATAATATACTACTCCAAGTCATGAGTTTTCAATTAAAAGAAGATAAATACAGTCCACAAAAAGCTTGCGTAAACATCCTCTATGAAATCCGACTAAAAAGACGTTCTTTCTTGAAAAACAAAGGCGTTTCATGTTGAAATTGGCGCAATTTTTTTTTATTTGCCCTTTTAGTTCCGCCACTCAAAGTTGGAAGCGTTAGTATCGCCTTACAGGGATTTTCTTTACGATTTATAGAAACATCTTCCATGTAATTCTCATTTCAAGAATAGCAGTAACAGGTGGACTAACTGTTGTTATTTTAGTAGATTTATCAAAATCTTGCCATACTAAATCTGTAGTTTCATCATCCTAATTATTGCCGGGAGAACTAAGTGCACCTCTATTGCTTGTTTCAGTTGTAATTTGGATTTGATTCTGTTAATCTTTATTATTTAATGTCACAATTTCTTGCTAGATTTTATCTTTCACTTTTTTAAAGTTTTGCTCAGAACTGAAAGCTCTTTTTTGAATCTAGGATCTAGAAAAGCAGATTTTGCCAGGGAATAATTGTTTTCCAAATTCCAGAACCTAGTTGAAATTGGCCCTAACAAAATATCAACTACTTTGGTTGCTAATACTGCTGCCGTCGATCTCGATCATTTAATTTTGTATCGAGCTTAATCCTCGAAGAACCAATATAACTTTTGATAACGTAATTGACTTTTCAGAACTCATTTCGTTTGTTATTTGCCCAAATGGTTTTAATAGTTTACATACTTATTTTAGGGTAGTCCAGTCGCCCTCTGACAGCAACTCAACAGGTTATGCACCGAACCTATAGTTGCGGTCAGAGGTTCCTGAATTTTCACCATTCTTACAAAGATATAAAATGTTGAAAGCCACCTGGTTGGAACATCATTTATTAATTTAAGTGACTTAGAATTTTAGTTCAATTGAAGAGGTCGGGGCAATAAGGGACCTAAGCCTCATTTGAAAATTGTGTAGTAAATGAGGTTTAAAGTTTCCGGCAAAATCCTGAAATACTTTAATTTTTCTAATGTTTAACTTAATTTCTCATATTTATAATAGATTGTTAAATATCTTTTACTAAACAAAAAAAATGCATTTTCCGAGAAAAAAATACATTGAAAAATAAATGTGGCTTATGAGCTTTTTGATAATAACAAAACAAAAATATCAGTTTCTACATCCCCGTCTATATTCTCTGTTTCATTAACTTGGTCCAAGTATTGTTCAATATTACTGGAAGCATTTTCAATAATACTGAGATAAAACTGTTGGTTTAAGGGGGGAATGTATTGTAGAAGTTTCCTTAAATCCTGATCCTTTTTGATGTTAAGTTTTATTGGCCCTTCATATTTTCTTTTCAACATATTTGTTGTCAGTATTTCGTCGTCTAACTTAACACATCTCTTACCAACCTTCACTTCTTCAAAGCTTCCATTTAAGGTGTGTTTAATAAACATGGAGTTTGGGTGTTCGCTATCGAACCGAAAGCAGCGTACGTCTGTAAACTTGATCGGCTTTTTCTAGGTGGTAAAATTCTTTTTTGTTATAACTACCTCATCAAGAGTATAAAAATCTTCTTGAGACATTTCCACTACTACAAAAGGTTCATTTCTGTTCAATTTTCTCACAATATCAAACCATTCTTCTGGAGAAAACACTTGGTTAGTATACTTTTTATGTTTTCAATTAAAGCAAAATCCCTATCTGAAGGCAAATGAGTGTGCCCAGATATAAGAAAACGATGCTCTATGGTTTTGTAAACTTTTTCTCTAACTAACTGTAGCCATTATTAGCCAATTCTTGTTTTGGCCCCCACAGTTATCGGTAAAGACTACAAGGTTTTCAGACCTGGTTGGTACACTATCAATTTCGGAACTTCCTATTTTTGCAACCGACTCTGTCTACATAAACATATGACCTAGCCCAGATACACAGTCATGTATGCCAAGATTATAAGTCCACGCTTTTCTAAGGTAAGATGCCAAGCCTACAGTTAATGAAGGTGGGTAATTTCTGCTGCAAGTCAAATGAAATTATGTCGGTGTTTTGAATATCTTCATTATTTTTAATTTCGTTTTTAAGGTTTTTTAGCTGCATTGCCTGGGCGCGAGTTTGGTGTAACTGTAATTTCACTTTTAGCCTCAGATTCATTATCCTTATTTGAACTTATCGTAAGATTCAGTGAATGACAGGTTGCACAAGTATCGCTTTTAGGCATCTTAAACCCTATGTTGTACTCTAAGTTAAAGATTCTTCGGTAGCGATCCTCATTAACAGGAATACTATTACGCTCTTTACATGCACTGTAATAATCCTTATAAAGGCTTGAAATACTAAGGTCGTGGTTTAAATACACTCTGTTTGGATTAGAGATCCTACTATAGTGACTTACATATTTAGGGATACTTCTAATGTGGTCGTGAACCGATTGTACCATTTCCGGGGCAACCAGGCTCATCTTTTTTTGGTGTTGGTCTTTCTTCCGAAATTTGTTTTGAAATTAGTTTAACGCGCTTAGCTGAATTTTGAAGTCCATGAAGCGCTAAAAACTCCTGTTCACATATCTTTTTGTTTTTTTTCTTGTAGCTTCTCTTTTTCTTTGTTAACTTTTATTGTGGAAAATAAATACGTGTTTTGATTTTCGTATGTCTCTAAATCCCAAAAGCCGTTATATATAGATGTTTCGGTATCCCTGAGCAGTTCTCTGCACTTTTTTTTTGCACTTACACGGCTCTCCAATCTTCCTTGCTTCTTTTGCTGCAACCTTCAAATTTATATAGGCGTGTCCCAAGTTTCGACGTTTTTTTGCTTTGCTTTTCTTTCTTCCTTCAATATTTACTTTTCTCCCCCGGCTTGGCGAATGTTCTTCTGGGCTCAAAACTGAACCTCTGCCTTCTGCTTGAGCTTGATTAATATCTGCAGTTGCACTGTGATTTTATAGGGTCCTCTGAAAAACTAAATATATTTAGCCACCTAGTAAATAAAATACTTTTTGGGTGTTTTAGTGGCTCTTTATACATAAAAAATTAAAAACGAGCTATTTATGGCCACATTATATCAAAAATATAAATTTAATGTTATTATAACCTTAATAAGACACAAGCCACATATACTACAGTAAAAAGGACTCACGCCACTAAAAATGTTTATTTGCCAGTTTTGGTGTAGATTCATCACTTTCACTTGAACTAGTATCGAGAATATCCTTTACTGAATCGTCAGAGCCAACCTGAACTACCATCTTTTTCGTTATAACTTATAAACCACCTGTTTTCGCTTCAATAACATTCGATCACCTGTCGCCATGTTGATTTTGTTGTGGCTTATGACGTTCTTGCTTGAAAATTTTCCACTATTTTGCAAGGCGACAACAAGGTCGTTACAGATTGGTGGCAACATCTGTCGCACAATAGCCGTACAACTGGGCTGGTGGCTTAAGACCTTCTTTACAGATGTTGTTTTTACTAAAAGCGTGAAAGTTAAAAAATTGTGGCTTAGGGTTCTTATTGCCCTCTTCAATTGTCTTTGTGGCGCAAAAGTTTTGTATTGGCCTGAGTATCTCTATAAGAGTATTGTACAATTGTTTTAACTTTATTTTGAATGATGTCAATTTCTGACAAATCATTTTGGATTATGAAAACAACTATATGGGTCCACCCAGAAAGTTTAACAGAATTTACAACGTTCGCAGCGTTATCGGTTGTAACAAATAAATTTTGTCTAAAATACCCCAGTCCATTACGCACTGTTTAACCCTGGAACATGACACTTTTTTTTTATTAATACACTTTACACTGGAGTCCCATATACCCCAATATTTGTTGCTTTATTAATTAAACAAAACTTTTTTTGTTTTTATTCTATTGTTTGAGACGAATACAATTTTGTACACGTTTTGTGAAAAAAGAAACTACTTTCCTTAAACGGAATCTTGTGTGAAGACAACTTAAAATGAACATATTTTCTTAAAAAAAATATTGAAACAAAAGAAAAATTATAACTAAAGAAATACTGCTTCCAAAGACTCTGTCTAACAAATAACGAAATAGCAACCCCATACATAGTACAGGTTTGCTTATACAGGTTCCTAAATATTGAGTTGACAATTTTGACATAATTTACCTCAGTAGAATGGGGACCGCTATCCCCTCCACTTTTTATTTGATTCGCGGATTCGCGGTTTAATTCGCGGTTTTATTCGCGGTTTGATCTAATTAATTTCGCGGTTTGATCTAATTAATTTCGCGGTTTGATCTAATTAATTTCGCGGTTTGATCTAATTAATTTCGCGGTTTGATCTAATTAATTTACATATGTGCTACTGATTAAATTACGCATTAGATTTTTTAATTTGCTTCTGGAATTACGCGTCGGACTTCGGCGGCCATCTTGGATTTCTGGCGGGAATATTTGAAATTTGAATTTTTTCCGATTTTTCTAAGTTTAATTTGTTGGATTTGAATTTCCCGGGGCGTCGGCCATCTTGGTGCGCGCGCACTTCTCACGGCGGTTGTTTTTAATTTTGAATTTTTGCGGAAATATTTGAATTTCAAACTGGTAGATCTATTTCGCTCTTCGAAGCTGCTGTCTCTCTCTTGCATTCACTCGTGGAAATATTTAAATTTAAAAAATCTATTTGCGGCGGACCCGAGTGGGAATCGAACCCTAGTTTCTGGTTAACAGTCTTAGCACCTTACCGTTGTGCTATCGAGGCGACTTGGAAATATAGGATTTGAACAAGACGTCATTTCGCAGCTGTGCCGTCACACCGTTCGAGTTGAAACAAATTATTTTTTCGAATATATAAAATATAAGAACGGAATTGTGCCGTCTAGGGCCTTAGAAACTTGTTAATAATTTTAAAAAATTGACTTTGTAACTAGTTTTGCTGTAATTAATTTAATATGAGTGACGCTATCTCACTCAGTCCCATTGATTTTCTACAGCTTTCTCTTTTCCATCCCGTTTGCTACCTATGCGTAATTACAAAAGACGTTATCGCTCCAGGCAGACTTTCTATTTAGCCGGCGATTGTGTAGGGCTTTTAACCGTTGCATAGAATTCCAAGTTTTATATAACGTGCCTAAACAGGATTGTTTAGAAGACTGTAATTATAATTAGCATCGTAATGGAATGCACCAAGATTTAAATCAGCATGCATTGTTCGTCTGGATCGAGCAGTACGTACTCCAACGGTTTCTAGTCTTGCTTGGTTGACAGACGACAGAATGCACGGTTACCGGTCAGCGCAGCCAACGGCTTGGCGCTAAAATCCCTGTGACACAAAATCTAGTGGGATAAGCTTGCCTGGTTAATAAACCACTCTAGTTCGTATGATTTTTGTCGCTTTTAAAAATAAATAGACATTATTTTTTTCGTGCTTGAGTTTTATAATTACGCTGAGCCCTTTGTGGCTTGATTACGTCATGCCGAAGCCTGCTAGTTTAAAAATTAAATGGGGGATAAGAGGTAAAGCCAGATCGTAAATATAAAAACGAGTTACAAATTTGATTTTAATATATTCCTGAAATACTAAGTATGAAAAAGTCTTGGTTTTAAAGGTTTGAACATTGTACCACTTAGCTGTTCTAACATTATACTTCCATATACATATTATAAATAAATTTTAAATGTTATTTTCGACTGAGTTTTAGCTTCTTATAAATTACAACAGTGCCCTCGCCCATATAAAATAAGACATACGCATTAAATAAATGTTTTTATTGTATAAGAATGGTTGTCCCCCATAATTTTGAATAAAAATCACACAATTTCGTTGAAAAATGTTCTGTTTCACTTACAATTTTACAAAACTGACATCACGTTACTTGAAATTATACAAAAAACGACATTTTTAGCCAATAAGCGATAAAAAATACGACATCCCACATCATTTCACTTAAAAATTATCACGTTTCGTCTTACAAAACGCTTTATAATAAAGAAAATGATGTAAAAACAGTTGTAAGAGTTATTTCTAAGCATAATTTTGCAAATGTTGTACACTTTTTCTCTAACTTGTGACAGTTTTAGCAAGATTTGAATAAAAAACAGCCATTTCTGCAGCAATTTTAGTAAGATCTGAATAAAAACATGCAATTTCCAAAGCATTTCGTTTAAAATGTTAGAAAATCGACATCATCTCCCATGAAAATTTATAAAAATCGGCATCTTGTCACATTAAATTCTGTAAAAACGACAAAAACAATATTTTTTTCACAACTTTCATTGAAAAATAGTAAAATTTTACGAAAATACGTCTGTGCTGGCGACAAATGAAAATAAATTTGAATAGAAACACGCAAAAATTACGAAAAGACGTATGTGTTGACCCCCCAAAGTAACAAAAATTTGAATACGGAACCCTATTTTATAAGTAAACGTCTGAAATTGTGTCATTATATCGATAAAAACTGCATTTTAGTTTAAAAAATTCCAATATAAATGCAAACGGAGGAAAATAAAAACGCAATTAACCACAAAGTAACATAATTTTGAATAAAAAAACACAATTTCGTTGGAAAAATGTTCTTTCACTTAAAATTTTACAAAAACTGACATCATGTCACTTGAAATTATACAAAAAACGACATTTTTATCCAATAAGCGATAAAAAAATACGCCGTCTCACATAAATTTTAGAAAATCGACAGCATCTCCCATGAAAATTTATAAAAATCGGCATCTTGTCACATTAAATTCTGTAAAAACGACAAAAACAATATTTTTTTTACAACTTTCATTGAAAAATAGTAAAATTTTACGAAAATACGTCTGTGCTGGCGGCAAATGAAAATAAATTTGAATAGAAACACGCAAAAATTACGAAAAGACGTATGTGTGGACCCCCCAAAGTAACAAAAATTTGAATAAAATCACACAATCATACAGCATCTCACATAAATTTTCGCAAATATCGACATCATGTCACATAAATTATACAAAAACTGTCATCACGTCACTTGAAATTATACAAAAAACGATATTTTATTCAACACACGATGAAAATTGAACAAAAATCACGCAATTACAAGCCATCTCACATAAATTTTCACAAAAATCGACATCATGTTACATAAACTATGCATAATTTTGCAAATGTTTTACACTTTTTATAAAATGCATCGCTCAAAATTAAAAGAAATAGCAATTTCGTTGAAAAAATCTACTACCACAATCATTTCGATAAACAAAATTCAAAAAATCTTATACTTTTGACGGAAATATATGTATGTTGACCACAAATTAACATAATTTTTAAATAAAAACGCGCAATTCGTTGAAAAAAATATTCTGACACCACCAAAACACGCAATTTCATTGAAAAATATATATATGTTGTCCACAAATTAACATAAAGTTGAATAAAAACACGTAATTTTGTTGAAAAAATGTTCCGGCCCCTTCATTTCACTTAAAATTTTACAAAACTGCCATCATAACACTTGAAATTATACAAAATATATGTATGTTGATCACAAATTAACATAAACCTGAATAAAACACACAATTTCGTTGAAAAATTTGCAAATGTTTTACACTTTTTTATAAAATGTATCGCACAAAATTAAAAGAAATCACAATTTTCTAAATTATATCACGCTATTATGAAATCGTAGATTGATTTTTTGAAATTTTACACTTTGTAACTGTAAAATAACTACAAATACTAATATTTTAGCTTTAGACTTTGTAATTATTGCAGATTCGAGAAAAAAAAAAAAACAAAGCAGAGTGGAAATAAAAAACATAAACACTTTGTAATAAACAAATATATTGTTCTTATTTCTTATAATACTTAATAATATAAATATAAATGTACAGCAGAATGTCTTATTTCTAAAAATTCGCTAGCAATTTACAAAACTGTAGTTTGAGGTGCACGACATTTCAAATTAAAAAGACTGCAAGTAATAAAATCAGAAATTCATTGTGTAATTTTAAAGTTTAAGATGCACCCAATCTAGAATTCCCTTCGTTTTTGGTGTTGATGACATCTGCCTTAGAGGCATTTTTCTAACGACCCTTTTTTGGAGGCGTTTCCTTATCGGCGTTCTTCTGACTGAACCTTTTTGATGTGGACTTGGATGAGTAGATGGTGTTTTTAATTTATATTCTAAATCGGACTCGCAGTTATCAGTTTCCATTTCGGTTTTTCCTGTAGTATCAGTCGGGGTTGGCTTCTTTTGCTGTTTAGGTTTAGCTAGCAGCACATTAGCAACGTTAAGGTCTTTGATGTACTCAGCAAACTGTAGGCGTCCGGGTGGATTAATAGTTTTTCGAGGCCGCAGAGTGTCATGAATTAAATCGACTATGTTAGACGCCGGTAAAATTTCACCCTTTATAGTAACGGTGCCCTTGTGATCCCAGCTCACATCGCTTGAGGTACTCAAAATGCGTAGGAAAACTTCAGCTTTTTTCTTAAAAGTTTTGGGAAGTGTAGATAAAATAACGGCATTTGATAGGCTGTCACTGGTTGTTTCAATAGGTATTTTGATTGGCTGCCGCGCCTGGTTTGTGAAATGAAGGAATCGTTGTAAAACCTGATTGTACTGGATCCATTTATCGTGATCAGTTAATTTGGAGTTTAAAACTTTTTGCATTTCGTCATCAAGCTGTGATAATATATTTTTCTCCGCATCATTGCCAGCCTTAAGACGTTGGACAAATTCCGGCGATACAATCAACATCTTCCGCTCTTTGTCCATTTTAGTCGAAAAGGAGCTCAGTCGTTTGTTCTAGTAGAGCCGTCGTGAATAAACTAGCTTAAAATCAAGACTTTCATAATAAATATATAAAAAAAATATGACAGGTACGGGAATCGAACCCGTATTCTCTCTCGAGATCAGAACTTGAATCTGACGCCTTAACCATTCGGCCAACCTGCCTCCCTATATAAACGAGCACTCTCTGCATAATTAAGAAAACATATAGTTTAAAAAGCCTTCTGCATACAATTTCAAACAATATTTCATATAAATTAAGCCATGCACAAATTTCTAAATCGGTTTTGATATATATTTTATCGAAAGATTGGACCCTCAGCTACCGTTTTATTATTATTTGTCGAGATGCGTCATCGTTGATTTTACAAGAGCCAGCCTGTCTGCGATGTGACGTAGGTAATGTATCCACCCCTTTTTATTTTAAAATTCTATAAAAACAGAGGCCCGACTGATGCCGCACTAACACGTTTTAAACCATTGTACTCTGTTACCTGATGCGGCAGCAGTTTGGACCTCTGATTTTATAGAATTTTAAAATAAAAAGGTATGGAGACATTACCTACGTCACATCGCAGACAGGCTGGCTCTTGTAAAATTCATCGATGACGCATCACGACAAATAATAAAACGGTAGCTGAGGGTCCAATCTTTCGATAAAATATATATCAAAACCTGATTAAGAAATTTGTACATGGCTTAATTTATATGAAATATTGTTTGAAATTGCATGCAGAAGGCTATTTAAACTATATATTTTCTTAATTATGCAGAGAGTGCTCGTTTATATAGGGAGGCAGGTTGGCCGAATGGTTAAGGCGTCAGATTCAAGTTCTGATCTCGAGAGAGAATACGGGTTCGATTCCCGTACCTGTCATTTTTTTTTTATATATTTATTATGAAAGTCTTGATTTTAAGCTAGTTTATTCACGACGGCTCTACTAGAACAAACGACTGAGCTCCTTTTCGACTAAAATGGACAAAGAGCGGAAGATGTTGATTGTATCGCCGGAATTTGTCCAACGTCTTAAGGCTGGCAATGATGCGGAGAAAAATATATTATCACAGCTTGATGACGAAATGCAAAAAGTTTTAAACTCCAAATTAACTGATCACGATAAATGGATCCAGTACAATCAGGTTTTACAACGATTCCTTCATTTCACAAACCAGGCGCGGCAGCCAATCAAAATACCTATTGAAACAACCAGTGACAGCCTATCAAATGCCGTTATTTTATCTACACTTCCCAAAACTTTTAAGAAAAAAGCTGAAGTTTTCCTACGCATTTTGAGTACCTCAAGCGATGTGAGCTGGGATCACAAGGGCACCGTTACTATAAAGGGTGAAATTTTACCGGCGTCTAACATAGTCGATTTAATTCATGACACTCTGCGGCCTCGAAAAACTATTAATCCACCCGGACGCCTACAGTTTGCTGAGTACATCAAAGACCTTAACGTTGCTAATGTGCTGCTAGCTAAACCTAAACAGCAAAAGAAGCCAACCCCGACTGATACTACAGGAAAAACCGAAATGGAAACTGATAACTGCGAGTCCGATTTAGAATATAAATTAAAAACACCATCTACTCATCCAAGTCCACATCAAAAAGGTTCAGTCAGAAGAACGCCGATAAGGAAACGCCTCCAAAAAAGGGTCGTTAGAAAAATGCCTCTAAGGCAGATGTCATCAACACCAAAAACGAAGGGAATTCTAGATTGGGTGCATCTTAAACTTTAAAATTACACAATGAATTTCTGATTTTATTACTTGCAGTCTTTTTAATTTGAAATGTCGTGCACCTCAAACTACAGTTTTGTAAATTGCTAGCGAATTTTTAGAAATAAGACATTCTGCTGTACATTTATATTTATATTATTAAGTATTATAAGAAATAAGAACAATATATTTGTTTATTACAAAGTGTTTATGTTTTTTATTTCCACTCTGCTTTGTTTTTTTTTTTTTTTTCTCGAATCTGCAATAATTACAAAGTCTAAAGCTAAAATATTAGTATTTGTAGTTATTTTACAGTTACAAAGTGTAAAATTTCAAAAAATCAATCTACGATTTCATAATAGCGTGATATAATTTAGAAAATTGTGATTTCTTTTAATTTTGTGCGATACATTTTATAAAAAAGTGTAAAACATTTGCAAATTTTTCAACGAAATTGTGTGTTTTATTCAGGTTTATGTTAATTTGTGATCAACATACATATATTTTGTATAATTTCAAGTGTTATGATGGCAGTTTTGTAAAATTTTAAGTGAAATGAAGGGGCCGGAACATTTTTTCAACAAAATTACGTGTTTTTATTCAACTTTATGTTAATTTGTGGACAACATATATATATTTTTCAATGAAATTGCGTGTTTTGGTGGTGTCAGAATATTTTTTTCAACGAATTGCGCGTTTTTATTTAAAAATTATGTTAATTTGTGGTCAACATACATATATTTCCGTCAAAAGTATAAGATTTTTTGAATTTTGTTTATCGAAATGATTGTGGTAGTAGATTTTTTCAACGAAATTGCTATTTCTTTTAATTTTGAGCGATGCATTTTATAAAAAGTGTAAAACATTTGCAAAATTATGCATAGTTTATGTAACATGATGTCGATTTTTGTGAAAATTTATGTGAGATGGCTTGTAATTGCGTGATTTTTGTTCAATTTTCATCGTGTGTTGAATAAAATATCGTTTTTTGTATAATTTCAAGTGACGTGATGACAGTTTTTGTATAATTTATGTGACATGATGTCGATATTTGCGAAAATTTATGTGAGATGCTGTATGATTGTGTGATTTTATTCAAATTTTTGTTACTTTGGGGGGTCCACACATACGTCTTTTCGTAATTTTTGCGTGTTTCTATTCAAATTTATTTTCATTTGCCGCCAGCACAGACGTATTTTCGTAAAATTTTACTATTTTTCAATGAAAGTTGTAAAAAAAATATTGTTTTTGTCGTTTTTACAGAATTTAATGTGACAAGATGCCGATTTTTATAAATTTTCATGGGAGATGCTGTCGATTTTCTAAAATTTATGTGAGACGGCGTATTTTTTTATCGCTTATTGGATAAAAATGTCGTTTTTTGTATAATTTCAAGTGACATGATGTCAGTTTTTGTAAAATTTTAAGTGAAACAGAACATTTTTCCAACGAAATTGTGTTTTTTTATTCAAAATTATGTTACTTTGTGGTTAATTGCGTTTTTATTTTCCTCCGTTTGCATTTATATTGGAATTTTTTAAACTAAAATGCAGTTTTTATCGATATAATGACACAATTTCAGACGTTTACTTATAAAATAGGGTTCCGTATTCAAATTTTTGTTACTTTGGGGGGTCAACACATACGTCTTTTCGTAATTTTTGCGTGTTTCTATTCAAATTTATTTTCATTTGTCGCCAGCACAGACGTATTTTCGTAAAATTTTACTATTTTTCAATGAAAGTTGTGAAAAAAATATTGTTTTTGTCGTTTTTACAGAATTTAATGTGACAAGATGCCGATTTTTATAAATTTTCATGGGAGATGATGTCGATTTTCTAACATTTTAAACGAAATGCTTTGGAAATTGCATGTTTTTATTCAGATCTTACTAAAATTGCTGCAGAAATGGCTGTTTTTTATTCAAATCTTGCTAAAACTGTCACAAGTTAGAGAAAAAGTGTACAACATTTGCAAAATTATGCTTAGAAATAACTCTTACAACTGTTTTTACATCATTTTCTTTATTATAAAGCGTTTTGTAAGACGAAACGTGATAATTTTTAAGTGAAATGATGTGGGATATCGTATTTTTTATCGCTTATTGGCTAAAAATGTCGTTTTTTGTATAATTTCAAGTAACGTGATGTCAGTTTTGTAAAATTGTAAGTGAAACAGAACATTTTTCAACGAAATTGTGTGATTTTTATTCAAAATTATGGGGGACAACCATTCTTATACAATAAAAACATTTATTTAATGCGTATGTCTTATTTTATATGGGCGAGGGCACTGTTGTAATTTATAAGAAGCTAAAACTCAGTCGAAAATAACATTTAAAATTTATTTATAATATGTATATGGAAGTATAATGTTAGAACAGCTAAGTGGTACAATGTTCAAACCTTTAAAACCAAGACTTTTTCATACTTAGTATTTCAGGAATATATTAAAATCAAATTTGTAACTCGTTTTTATATTTACGATCTGGCTTTACCTCTTATCCCCCATTTAATTTTTAAACTAGCAGGCTTCGGCATGACGTAATCAAGCCACAAAGGGCTCAGCGTAATTATAAAACTCAAGCACGAAAAAAATAATGTCTATTTATTTTTAAAAGCGACAAAAATCATACGAACTAGAGTGGTTTATTAACCAGGCAAGCTTATCCCACTAGATTTTGTGTCACAGGGATTTTAGCGCCAAGCCGTTGGCTGCGCTGACCGGTAACCGTGCATTCTGTCGTCTGTCAACCAAGCAAGACTAGAAACCATTGGAGTACGTACTGCTCGATCCAGACGAACAATGCATGCTGATTTAAATCTTGGTGCATTCCATTACGATGCTAATTATAATTACAGTCTTCTAAACAATCCTGTTTAGGCACGTTATATAAAACTTTGGAATTCTATGCAACGGTTAAAAGCCCTACACAATCGCCGGCTAAATAGAAAGTCTGCCTGGAGCGATAACGTCTTTTGTAATTACGCATAGGTAGCAAACGGGATGGAAAAGAGAAAGCTGTAGAAAATCAATGGGACTGAGTGAGATAGCGTCACTCATATTAAATTAATTACAGCAAAACTAGTTACAAAGTCAATTTTTTAAAATTATTAACAAGTTTCTAAGGCCCTAGACGGCACAATTCCGTTCTTATATTTTATATATTCGAAAAAATAATTTGTTTCAACTCGAACGGTGTGACGGCACAGCTGCGAAATGACGTCTTGTTCAAATCCTATATTTCCAAGTCGCCTCGATAGCACAACGGTAAGGTGCTAAGACTGTTAACCAGAAAACTAGGGTTCGATTCCCACTCGGGTCCGCCGCAAATAGATTTTTTAAATTTAAATATTTCCACGAGTGAATGCAAGAGAGAGACAGCAGCTTCGAAGAGCGAAATAGATCTACCAGTTTGAAATTCAAATATTTCCGCAAAAATTCAAAATTAAAAACAACCGCCGTGAGAAGTGCGCGCGCACCAAGATGGCCGACGCCCCGGGAAATTCAAATCCAACAAATTAAACTTAGAAAAATCGGAAAAAATTCAAATTTCAAATATTCCCGCCAGAAATCCAAGATGGCCGCCGAAGTCCGACGCGTAATTCCAGAAGCAAATTAAAAAATCTAATGCGTAATTTAATCAGTAGCACATATGTAAATTAATTAGATCAAACCGCGAAATTAATTAGATCAAACCGCGAAATTAATTAGATCAAACCGCGAAATTAATTAGATCAAACCGCGAAATTAATTAGATCAAACCGCGAATAAAACCGCGAATTAAACCGCGAATCCGCGAATCAAATAAAAAGTGGAGGGGATAGCGGTCCCCATTCTACTTACCTCAATGTTTCATACAATATGGTTTACGACAAGAGAGGCAAACAAAATTGGTTTTTCTGTCCTTCCACCTTTTACAGAAACTGCATCTAACTCTTTTAGGTAGAGTATCCTGGATATTTATCTCTTCAAGATCATCAACCCCTAATATTTCTGCAATTTTCATCCCTTGTGGCCTGTGCAATGTAGACATTTCCAATCTTGCCTTTAAATACGGTTCTATCGAAGTCATTCCAATATTCTTTAGAACGACGCGGCGATTGTTTTTCCTATTATCTTTCCAGCTTGGATTTGCCAGGCAAAATAGTACCATGGCATTTATAGCATTTGCATCCAACATATTACACCACATTCTCATGAGCCAACGTCTCGTTTTGCGTGCTGTGGTATAAGAGTGCCAAAGCTGTTCAAAACTGTCTGTTCTACCCTTTGCCTCGTCATACGTATGGATAATTTCGGGTTTACCTGTATTTTCATTTATACTGTTGTCATGGTGCATTGTGGACAGGAGAATAACACTTTCGTTCTTTTTTTGGGGTGTACGAAACAAACGTTTTATTCGGATCGAAAGCAAATAACGAAGAACCTATTTCTTTTCGTCCCAAAAATTCTACCGGAATTGCGTTCTTATTTTTCCGCAGGGTTTCGACAAGCGTCAGTTGATAATCTTCTGACATTTTTTCCGCTAGTGGTATCGATGTAAACCAATTGTCGGTGGTTATATTACGGTTGGTGTTATGTATGGGGGCGGAAAGTTGTTATCTAATTTAATTCGTTGGTCATTCTTCCCGCGAATTACTTTGTACATGCCTGTGCAATATCCGGTCGCCAGCTCCGCTTCATTGTTGAAGTAGAAGCCACACAAAATCGAAACAATTATATGATTTTTTTTTCAAAGGGGGTGGAAGTGTAGTGTGGCAAGATGCGATGTTAACTAAATGAGTATCTCAACTTATATGCAAAATGTTTAGGAGGAGTTCAGTGGCATACCAGACGGACAGAAGAATTACATATATATAAAGATAAGTAATATTAATTTAATAGATACCAATCAAGTGTGCACTCCAAGCCTCAACCACTTTGCAGAAAGAATATTATTATTAAATTAAAGAAATATGAAATTTTAAACAATATTGTAAATGTAAAATTGCTAACAATGTTATAGTAGAATAAATACAAAATAGAAATTATTTTTTAAGGTAATGATAAAGTGTAAACACGGATTAGATAAATTACTTAACCCATTAATGCCCAAAATTCTAATTCAGTTGGATTTTTATAAAATTATTACTCTAAGGTCAGAACGCCTTAGTAACTAGTGTCACATATGCAAAAAAAATTATTGAATGCTTTTTTGCCGTATGATATCTCATACGCTGGGCAGTTGCGTATAGTAAAGTTAAGAAATCATACTAGCTAAAAAAAATATTGAAGCAAAGTAATATTGTTATATGAAACATATAATTAATACATTTTTATAAAAATATATCATGAAATGTGGTATTTTACAAAACAGCTATCAGGATGCAAAGCCACATTGCATTTTCTGTATCGAAATTTGGTGAATTTTCCACATCTGCGCTGTGTATAAATTTTATCAACCAAATGGCCAACATTATCTAAACGTATTTCAGATGATACACGCCTGGGTGTTTTCGGACGCACACCACGTGGAGTCTTAACATCGGGTGCTGTAAGGAGTAGTTCAACAATTCTTCTGTAAAATTCTAGGAGCGACATACTTTCCACATTGCGGTAAAGCAACCATATATTTACAAGCGCATCATTAAAAAAAAATGAATATTGGCCAATACCATTTCTTTGACCTGATTCGGATGCGGTATAAACCTCTAATGTTATCAAAAATGTCGACTCCCCACATGCCTTTATTGTACAGCTGAACTACAGCTGGCTGAAGTACAGACACAATTTTTCTATCTTTCCTTGACTATCTATTACAGCTACTTTCTGTCAGTATTTCGGGGGTGAATACATTTGTAGCCATAGTAACCTTGTTATCATGCCACCGAACTAGGGTCAATTCATTTTTTTTTAAATCTTGCAATGCATGATAAGACTCTCTAGATTGCTTCTTCAGATCTTCTAGTGGGGCGTGTTCAATCCTATCTCTTCTGATTGTGCCAATACAGTTGATTTTTTCACTTTTTAGTCTGGAGAGTAAAGTAAATAGTAAATAGTTGAGCCTGCAGGTAAAAATTCAACGCAGAGCTTTTCTGTCATCGAGCTGCCTAATGAGGTACCTTGACTTTTATCACCACTACCAGTATATGGCGAGAATTTTACCACATATCCCTTGCGTGTAGCAACGCACCAAAATATATAACCATAACGAATGGGTTTTCCTCTTATAAATTGTTTCATGGAATAGTGGCCATAATACGGTCCCATAGCTTCATTGACTGAAAAATTTCCTTCTAAAGGCCGAATATACTTTTGAAAACATTGATTTGTATGACTGATAACTGGACGGATTTTATAAATTCTATCTTATTTAGTTTCTAAAGTTTGTCACGGAAATGCAAAAATAGGTGTATCTGTTCAAACCTGTTACGGATTATAGTGTTACCAACCAAATGCGAATGTATCACTACGCCATTCCCAGTACATTCTTCTGGATGGTAAAGGATGATATCCGGAAAGTATCAAAATTCCAAAATACTTGTAAATTTCTTCAGTGGATAAAGTAAAAGTCACACCTTTTCATGAAGCATATTTACTGTTTCTTTGCAAATATAATCCATGAAGTCATCGAAAAATAGCTTGAAGATATGAATTGGCTTATATTCATTTACTTTCCATTCGTTTATAATTTCAGGCTCAGGACTAGTGGCAAAATGTTATTAGAACTACCTTTATTCCAAGATTATTCATTCAATTTTCTTTTATCTCTGATGGCCTTTCCTTTGCCGCTAGATGTACTGGGAATGTTGTTACCATTCTCTTCGAAATGCACATTTGAGGGACCGGCCTCCGCTTCCATTCTTGGTATCTTGCTTGAGTCAGTTTTTATCTTCTTTGCATTACCTTCACCACTTAGCAACTCAGGTCTTTCGATTTCTAAATTATTTTTTGTAATTGCTCTCACATCCATTCCCTTTCCAATACTTTCAAACCGTGTATTCATTTGGTCTTCTTCGTCGCTAGCCGCATCGTCTCTATCCGAGTCATTTCCATCCCGCGGGTAATGCAAAACTAACTCAAGTTCATTAGCCTTATCCACTTCTTCAGCTAAACTGTCTTCGTCATCTAAACTTTGAAGTATCTTCAATAATTCTTCGGCATCTTTAGTGTTACTGGGATCATACTTTCTGTTATATTTTCTTTTAGAATTAATCTTGACTAGAAGTTTAAAATTACACAATTATTAAATTTGTATATCCTCCTCCTCATTCCTTATGCCCCTCGAAGGGGCATGGTGACATTATGGTCTGGCTACTTTATGGACTTGATAGTTTCTTTCCAGGACGCTCTATCCTATAATAATGATGTAAATAACGATCGTACATCTATTATTTATTTTATGTAAATAACAGTAATAATACTTAGTATAAATAGCTTAAAATGCAAAAAATACTAAATTCGTAGGTCACGAAGTCATGCACATAGAACTGCCCAGCGTATTACAGACCATACCAGCGTATATTTATGTCATATCATACGCTGACTTTGTGAGACTGAAAAATTGTTTACCTATTAACATTTTTGAATCCAGTGATCAACAGATTGAGATCAATCCAGTGGATAAATAATTTTCACAACACAAACAAAAATACATGGAAAATAACTGTATAGGGGACAATAAAATGCCGCGTGGTCAATGTTCACTGCTTCAGAACCACCATGTATTCATTGCAAATGATGTTCTGTCATAACTGAAATATATACTAGACTTTCACAGTAATCATAAGGTCACCAAATCACGTTAGCTTTGCATGGGCTATTACCACTGCAGTCAATTCTAAGTCAGTTATTGAGCACTTGTTGTGATGGCATGCTTACTTTGGCTATAATTATTATATTTTAGTCGGCACTAGGTATTATAGTGATACAATAATATATTTTGTAGTTAATATTTACTGCAAAACGTGCTTTTCGGACGTTTTAACGTACCTGAATACTAAACTATTGAACTTCAATTTTTTGGATGTAGACAAATTTGATATATGGGAATGATATATGGTTAAATGATTTCCAGTGTACTACTGCAGGGGTTATTACCACTGCAGTCAATTCTAAGCCAGTTATTAAGCACCTGTTAGTGATGGCACGCTTACTCTGGCTATAATTATTAGAGGAGGGGTGCAAATGTGGAAACCCACTTTGTGTTTTGCATATAAAATATTTGTTTTTTGTTTTATTAGCTTGAAAAATTACCCAAAGTTACTTTATACTGCTTTAAATATAAAACTAATACTAATAAATTAAAGAAGTATTTTAAAAATTTAAAAATACTTAGTGCTTATACTACATTTTGTGAATGCTCCACAAAGTGCCGGTAATGTGGAAACACCTTAAAATTATAGTAAATCAATTGTTTTAAATTAAAAAAATAAAACTCTTAGCAATAATTTATTTTACAACAGGTTTCCATTACAAAAGAACATTATTGTATAAAATTTAAGATGGTAAGTAGGGGTCCATAAACCAAATCCATTTGCAAAAATCGCAAGTGTAAGCGTCGCTCTCACATCCGGCACACAAAGAGTGACTCCCTGCTCACACATTCGACACTTAATCCACAATTGTCCCCGAACATCTTTGGAAAATGCGTTTCCGCAAAAAGTACACATGGCATCTTCTTCGGTAGGTTTATCTTCACCAACTGGAAGATCCAAAGTCGACTCCCCTGAAGAGATGGTTGATACATTCGACTCTGCATCCGATTCCTCAATAAACTTGAGACGTTTTTTGCATGTTTTTGTGAAAACAGTTTTAGGTTTTTTGTGGTTTTGGTTGTGGCTGAAGGCAGCTTCTGTTTTTGTTTACCCTTAGATAAAGATTGTTCGAGTTGTGTTTAATAAGGAGAAGATGTAAAAACACCTGAAAAGCCTGACTTACGACCTCTGTTGGATGACTTTCTCTTCAGAGGGGGGACTGGAATGATATCTTGTGGTGACACGCATAAGTTTGAAGAGGTGTTGGCTAATGATTTAGAACAACCAGCTTCTCGTAGGTCAATTTCACTTGGTCCGCTTGTTACTTTAGGTCCAAAAGATCTATGAAGCTCTTTCTTTTGGCACTTTCTTATCAGGTTTTGATGGCAGAGGTTCAATCACAGCAGTTTCGTTTCTGATTTCCATTGGTCAAGGCTGGATTCCTATCTGATCCTGAGTTTCTTCCACTTGCTGTTGGACTACTGTCCTTATCTGTTGACAGGGGTGTTTCCGTGGATTGAGCCGGGAGGGAAGGTGTGGCAGCGATAAAATCGCAATCTCCTAAGACAGTCCTGGCACTGAAGGTAGGCTTTCCCAAACAATTCGAATATGTCATATGGCTGGTTGCTGTGCCTCAACCATTGACGAACGTACTCGCTGTAATAGGTTTTGAGAGTGCCCATGAAAGTTTTATCAAGAATCTGGGTCTTATAGTAGGTGTGCCGGGAATGCTCACGATTGTAACATGGTTCTTCCTTGCACGTTCTATAACGTCAAGGTTCCTAGCGTGGCTGTTGTGGCCGTCTAAGACTAGAAGCACCGGAAACTCCTTCATGGGATGTGCTTTAGCCATTAAATGTTCGAACCATTCTGTGAAGAGTTCGGTTTTAATCCAACCAGAAGGATGACATTTTCCGATAGCTCCGACAAAATGCCTTTGTCTAAAACGTATTTGACTACGATGATGGAAGAAATTAAAATATATATTTTTAGACCATGAAAGACCAGTGCGACGTATGCTTCAAATATAAAAACAACAACTTCACGTACGGCGAATATGACATTAATAGAAAAGAAAGTGCTAGAAATGAAAAGGAAAAGCATAAGCAGAAGTCATTGGAAGGAACATGTCACGTCATAACGATGGACGTGCAGGCAGTAAAGTTATCAACAGTAATGTATTAAGTGCATAGTGGCTTGGCGATAATGCTGGTCAGATTGCACGACCAGCTGGATTGCGATGAAAATATGTCCCGACAGCGAAGCTGGAGGGCGTATTTTCTAAGAAATCCAGCGGGAGTGCAATCTGGTCAGCATTATCGAAGCAAGGAACTATGCACGCAATATATTTTGCGTGACTATTGCTTGAATCGATTAAAAAAACTAACGAATCATCATTTTAATGAGTAAGGTGGAGTATGACGGATAAGTTGTTATATAACAATAATTATCGACGCAAGTCGTTTTTGATTGGTTGAAAGTTAAAAAAGCGAGTTCAATCATTCGTCAAATGACATCGTTTGACAGATGTATGCAATAGGCACCACAAGTGCCGGCTAGTACCTTGTACTACAAAACCAAACTGTGTTGTCATAACTTCACTATTGGGAAGTGAACTGAAGGCGGAGCTTGGTTAAATGGCCGCTCGTAAGTAGCTGCGATTCTTAAAGCCTAGGTATTTCCCTACTTAAACGCTGATTTTAAATGTTTTTTAGTATTTGTTTAAATAATTTTAGGGGCATAATATTGGGATATTTTAAGCTTTCATGGTATGCACTTTAATTAAAGATGTGTAAACGGGATTTTAATGGGGCTGTTTTACCATAAATAAATAATTTAATCAGTAGTGCGTAAATATACCAATGCTGCATTTAACAGATTTCTGGTATTTTCTTAAATAATTTTACGGGCCTAATATTGAGAAATTGTAAGTCTTCATGATATGCATTTTAATTAAAGATGTTTAAATGGGACTTTAATAGAGCTGTTTTGATAGAAATAAATAATTTCACCAGCCGTGAGTACAACAATGGCTATTAAGTCATGCTGCATTAATTACAAAGTTTCTATTTCTAGTAGGTAAGTATTTGTTACACACAGCAACTATTGGGGAATTTTAAGTCTTATGGAATGTAGTTAAAGATGTTCTAATGATACTTTAATAGTCCCGTATTAGTCAACAATAGTACAAATAAATTCGTTACACGCACAGAAGTTGTTTTGCGTTTATGTCTTGTGTTATTGGTTTTGCATTATAAATTTTAATTTATATCATTACGATAATAAGTATTGTACTCACCAGGAAGAATATAATCTTCTTTTTTAAAATGCAGAAAACAAACATGCATACTTTCTGTAACTTTTTTTCCCTTTCTAAGTAAACGAATGCTTTCTGATTATTAATTTTTACAAATTCTCCTTCTTTAGAAAACTTATGGAACCGCACAGTTGTATCGCGTTTTGATAGTGATTTACAACCATACACGCAACAAAACCGTTTCGATTTATTTGGTACAGGAGAAAATCTAGCTCCCTTACGTTCACGATCCATTTTTACGTTAAAGATATCCCGTTATTAAAAATAAAACAATAAATTTATAAATATAAACAAGACACTGAACTTCAGCAAGAACAAACCTAGTAAAAACAAAAACAAGCAAGGTAAATGTAGGCATGTACCAACGTATTACAGCTGCGCTCGAAAATAAAAGTAAAAGAATTTAAATAGTCATTGCGGGGTAGTTGTAGGTCTGAGTCAGAGGAGAAAGTTGCCAGAATAAATATTCCCTAGTATAAAGACGTTTCTCGCATTAGTAACTTTCTAATAAGCCAACAAATAATTACCTTAAACCATTTAGCTCAATGCGAGTTTAAATTTTGACCTCATTGACACAGTTCAAAATTCTACCGCATGGTGGCGCAGCGCTTGGATTCAGTTGCCAATGTACATCTAGCCTGTGAACTTGTAAATAAAGGCCTTGAAGCTATATTTCATATCTCTGCGGAACATTGTCTACAAATAAATGCTTCCAAATCTGCTGTCATATTATTAGGAAGGCGTAGTGACATTGCTAGAGTATCTGCAGAAATTAATATCAAAATTCAGGACAATCGCCTGCCCCTATCTAAAACTGTAAAAAGTTTGGGAATTTTTGTAGATCAGGAAATTCGATTTGATCGTCATGTGTCAAAATGCATCCAGGCAGCTTACGCAAGTTTGAAACTAATTTTTCAAAATAGGCATTTGTTTAGCCAAAAGTTAAAGGTTAATTTGTGTGAAACTCTTGTGTTTGCGAAATTTAACTATTGCGATGTACTTTATGGTCCTTGTTTGTACTTTGTTGATTCCGCAAAGATCCAAACTTTACAAAATGCATGTTTGCGATTAATTTTTGGTGTCAGAAAATACGAACCTATTTCATACAAATAAAAAAAGGGTTTAATTGGCTAAATATGAGCCAACGTAGGCTATTTCATGCGACGTGTTTGTACCACAGGATTATTCTAAGTTGTTGTCCGCCTTATTTATACAACAAACTAAGCTTCCGTACAGACGTTCATAATTTAAATCTACGTCATAAGGGGCTTTTAACACCTCCTATTCGCTCCACAGAAATGTTTAAGAGGTCGTTCTCTTTTAATATTGTAAGCATTTATAATACACTTCCTTATGATTTAAAATCTTTATCGCCGAAAATATTTAAAACACGTTTAAGGAATTTATTATTATCTGGAAATCTTTCAATAATAGCTCATTTCTAATTTGTAATTTGTAATTTTAGTTATTTACTCACTGTTAAGAATGATTCTTACTATTATATTAATTGCAGTGACCTCTGCACCTGGAGAGTTCATCTGGCTCGTCAACAGTACCATACTGGCTCAATGTTTCTTTATTTATGTAATTAATAGGCACAGGGTTGGGTGGAAGAGCAACATCTGCCTTGCGCTCCATGCTGAACTCCGCCCTGTTGCTGCATATTTACTGTGGATTTGATATTTTACTGTAAATAGTTCAATAAAGACATTATTATTATTATTATTATTATAAGTAACGAGCGTCTCGCCGCAGGAAGAATTTTTGATTCCATGACGTCATCAACTAATGGCGTATATTCCATGACGTCATTAAGTAATGTAATGTTACGACGCTAGATGTCGCTTACAATTTGAAATGGCTAGAGTAACTGTATAATAGGAGAGTAGAGCAAACGATGACATTTAGGGATCCATAC
The DNA here is from genome assembly GCA_940337035.1 of Agriotes lineatus. NCBI lineage: Eukaryota > Metazoa > Arthropoda > Insecta > Coleoptera > Elateridae > Agriotes > Agriotes lineatus. Next base: position 900,542 of record CALNHX010000001.1, on the reverse strand, counting down.
TGTGAAGTTAGTCATAATGTTCATAGCCGACTAAATCAATTTAGTATTGTGGATTCGCTTTTGAGCTTGAGTGTTTATTTGATTATTTTATTCGTAGAGATTTCAACCAATCAAAAGGCTGGATTTAGTTAAGTTATCTTGTATAATTTCGATTATACAAAATCGATTATACTATAGTAACTTCACTAGGCAACGCAATACATAACTTTTGTCAATTTGATGTTATTTTCATGGAGATGACTTTCAGCTAGGTTAATTCAAACACATCGAGCTGCCAATAAAATATTTATTTGTTCCTAATATTAAAATTTACTCACAAAATAATCAAATCGAATACAATGCGTACTTCGAACAGGTTATACGTCTCAAACTTCCTGCACAATAACAAATCGTGTCAGTTTGACAGAATAATCCTCCCGCTGACGCGGTCGGACTATTTAACCTGTCAAACTGACACTCTTTTATTATTGTGCAACAAGTTATCGACATATAACCCGATAATATCGAAGTACTTATAGTATTACTTCTGATTATAGTTCTATTGAGATGAAATAATCGACATTTTAAATAGTTGAAATAATAATGTAGTTACAGATTTATTACTTATTTAAATGCTTGTTTTGTTAAGATCTGTTAGTATTATGTATATCGTAATTCCCGCCAAAGAACATGTGTATTTTGACACTGGGATTGCATTGCAAACAGAACCGAAATGGATAATATAAGAAAGGATGAACTTCCAAAGCAGCAAGTTCAGTGCCCGACAGATAAATATATTGCAAAAAGTAATTTATTGCCAAATAAAAAACTACACTTAATTACATGCTTAGATAAATTAGGTTTAATATTATTAGTTATTTAATTTTGAAGGCTGAAGACATATATTTGTAGCTTGTTCAACAATTTTAAATAAATGTCAGCCAATACTGCTATCTGCTGTGAAATAATAGACAACGGTTTGTTTCAATCTGCTTGAAATACCCCCTAAATGCAATATAAAATTAAAATTAAGCTTACTGTAGTTTTTTCACCTAGCATGAATGCTAAAGCCTTGGAAGCTAAACTATTTTTATGATTTGGTAGTGTTACTTTTTTAATTCTATCTCATCTAAAGTTAGTATACAATCTTTTCAAATTTGGTGTTGCAATTAGAAAGTTTATTCTTGAATAATGTAAAGTCTGTTAAAATGCTGGATTGAAAATTTAAGTGACGGAGATGAAAATTTAGCGTGCGAATAGATGGAAAAAGTAGATCCCTTAGATCATTGTACCCAGTTGTGCCACAGGAAAATGTTAATCTTAAAGACTTTTCCAAAGTTTCATTCAAACATTTGTAAAATTTTTTGGTTTGATTGTTAAAGATTGAATCTGATCATCAGTTAGCATTTTCTTTAAATGTATTTTCAATAAATAAATGTTTCGTTTTGTTTTATTTAAAAGTTCGGTTAATTTCTTATTATTTTTTCGTAATTTAGAATATTGAACTACCAGAGACTCGTACCTACTTCTTTTTGTAACAAGGTTCAGGTTCAGGTGGTGAAATTTCTACATGATTTTCAGTATTTGGATTTTACTTAACTGTGTTGGTCTTTTCTAGTATTTTATGATCACTTTTTGCAACTTCCCATTGATTTGTTGTTCACATATTCTTAGCCTTTTACAACCGTAATCTTGTCGCCCAATATTTCTCAACCAAATTTTTTCCTCTCTAGATTATTTGGGATACTAAGTAAATAAAATCCATTTTCAAAACGTCTTTTACACTCACACATAGAACAACCGGGTCATAACAAAATGAAATTCTTTGTTTCACTTTCGAAAATTGAGTTTTGAATAATTTTGACAAATTTAATGTCACTCTCTGATTTCAAAAATCCAAAGCCCGCCGCGTACTTTTGAGCTCCAATGGGATCTTACGTTCCAGAATGGGATCCAACCAATCAAATACTCTTACCACGTTTGCTTTACTCTCCTATTATACAGTTACTCTAGAAATGGCCAGAGCCAGTAGATATAGAGAGTACCGCCATTCTTTGATCCGTGAAAATGCCGCTATCGCCGCCATTTTTGTTCCCACCAGCAATGACTGAATGAGGTATGTCTAAATTTTTACTTGAAATTGGCAAGACTGTAAGTCTATGTCAAATTCGAGGTTAGCAGGTTATGTTTTGCGCCAGTTTGTGTCAAAACTGACGCAAAAACTAACCTGCTAACCTCGAATTTGACATAGACTTATAGTCTTGCCAATTTTAAGTAAAGTTTTGGATTGCCATCAAACGTCACGTTGACGGAATTGTGTTACCAACCTCAAAGTGACGCATATGTCAGAGGAATAAACATGGCGGACGTGGCGGTACTCTCTATATCTACTGGCTCTGGAAATGGCTACAGTCACTTTATATACAACAGTCTGGCCATATGAAATGTCACTTATGACATAAGACAGAATATGGCCGCCTTCAGTGGCGGGTCAAAAGCAGTGGCGCAGTTAGTGTTGGAAAATAGTTTAATTAAATAAATGCTTAGTATAAGTAAATATATGACTAAATAGTAAAACAATGTCGTATCAATGAGATATTATAAACTTTATTTACAGTTAGTGTTCACATAAATAATAGCAAATCTACAGAACTTACAGTGATCCCAAAACTAATAAAACAGTGAGTATACAGTCTAATAAGCTTAAAATTACTTTTTCGACGACTGACATCGAAAGTAGATTTTTCTCACTGTCATTTGACAACAGAAAGTTGACATTTGCCGCTGAGCGTGCGTTTTCATCACTTTGCCGCTCGCCGAACGTTTTGGGTTTCCGCGTGAACAAAATAGGTAGCCAAGTCCGAATGTTTCCTTGACAATGCCCGTCATTTGTCGAAATAATCGCGTCACATGTCAAATAGACTGCGCGAGTAATGTTAACTTGATTGTCAATTAATTTTTGCGATAAAATGAAATTTAATATTTTCCATTAATAATATGCTCAGTCGTCGAAAAAATAGTATGTATGTTTCGAGCTAAAAGTGCGCTTGCCGCTTTTGCATGATTGCTGGTTTCGGCTTTGCCTCAACCAGCAATATTCATGCGCAAGCGGCAAGAATGCACTTTCAGCTCTTAACATACAATATACTATTTCATAACTTCCCACTTAATTTGTATAGCCTACATTGTGCATTGCCACAGAAGTACAACTGTATTTGCTTCGTTGTGTATTTTGCTTTTTCGTTTTGATTACAGCTATTCTTAAACGAACACCGATAACTTTGGATATAATAAACTTTTCTAATTGAGTAAAAGTTGCAATACGTTTTACATCAACAATATGCATTTTATTTATATAAAATGCTTTTACATTTAGATTCTATTCAGACCTTTTATGTTATTCTAATATGCTCGATTAACCTGTTTGACCACAAGCCCCGCATTTTGATTTCTAGTGAAGCTTTTCATCTTAATACCATGTTCATACCTATTTTTGCATTCAAATGCACAAGACTCCATACCTAAAATTAAAACTTCGATAAAATCAGTTTTTCGAACGGATAATGTTATTTTAAAATTTTACCAGTTGTTTATAAAGACATTGGTATTTTTCAATGGCTGTAGGCTCCGAAGCAGACGATGAGAAGGTAAATAATGTTAGAACAGCATTATCGTTACGTCTTTTTTGTCACCAACTCGTGCTTTTTCACACATACAATCTGCAAAATGCTTTTCACAAATTCTTGAATTTCCATTCGGGTACCAATTTTCTCTATTATTTTTTTTGTCCATAAGTCTCGTGTGTCCCTATTCCTAAGGAAAGTGTCCGTTGCACACATTTTTCAGATTTGCTTTTGCATCCGACTGCACAGCAATACCTCATATCTGAAGAAAATTTTTGAAATTGATATATTTCTTTAAACCTTGTCAGCTTACCGTTAATAAATTATAGTTCTAGTTGTTTCTAAAAATTATGATCAGTTTTTAACTATGTACTCGCATTTCAAACGATTTTTCTTGATTGAATGTCAACTTATTTTATTTGAATAAATGTGACTTTGACATTTGTGAAATTTAAATCTTATCCCTTTCAGTCCTGCATTTTCGTTTTTAAAGTAAAAAAATTTTTGATTTCATTTTCGAATTGGGTGTATTTTTTAAAATAATTTTTGTAAAAAAAAATTTTTTAATATCCTTCTCCCACTCCTGATTAGGAAATGGGTACAATTGTACACATTACGCCTCAAGTATTGTAAAAATAACTCCATGGGAAATTTATTTATTTTTTTATAATTTATTGTTATATTTAAAAAAAAATACAGTAAATGACATTAACCAACATACATCAAACTAGTTGGTGTGAAAAGCTAAAAAACAGTTTTTGTCCTTTGATAAACATAAATGCACGTTACATTTGTGGCATTTTATCCTGGATTTTGAAGTGCATTTTGGAAATTTGCATCTACTGGGAAGCTTTCCATTGTCGTGGATAGGAAGATGATCCACACCATCAAATTGAATTTCCCCAATTGGACGAATTTCTCCGCGGCGCCTTTGAATTACAGGTGCACTTGCTGGAACCGAAGTGGAAGGACGACCCCTTTTTCTTTCAGGAACTTTTCTTCCACATTGAAGAAGTCCATCAATGACACGCATCCTGAAATATAGTAGGTCCAACATTTTTTTTGTAGGAATGCCAAGTTCTTGTGCATCTTTCCTGTATTCCTGCCAAGCTTGAACTACAGCAAAGTCAATGGCATGAAAGATCATGCGAAGGGTCCATTTTCTTGACCTGATAAATATTCGGTAGTAACTTATAAGTTGATCAAACAGGTCCACGCCTCCCATACCATGATTATATTTACGCACAATTTCGGGTCTGTTGATTGTTATGAACCTATTGTCTTTTTTGCTCCAACGTTCCACAAGATCTCCTTCTCCTGCTCCTATGAAATTGGAACTCAGAACCACACAGCGATTATCAACCCATTTTATCAAGCTGATATTATCAGCACTGCAAATTTCGTAAGAAAATCCTCTTTCTCTTTTTAGAGCTTCTTTATCCGAAATTAATGGTGGTTTTATAAATCGATTGACTCTCACAGTCCCTGCAGCATCGATACGTAACTGGGCTAACGCTTGAAATAAATGGTATGATGAAAAAAAGTTATCAAAATATAACTTGTGTCCGGCTTCATCACCAATCCTTTCCGCCAATTTCAAAACTACTGAAGGTCCTAAACCAAATGTTTACTGTGTGTCTCGAGAAATTTCAGGTGTTTATCCTTGATATAGTAGAAAATCATATGCAAGTCCACTTTTTCCACAAAGCATAAAGATTTTTATCCCCCAGGGAGTAGGCTTGCCTTTTATATATTGCTTTCCAGAAAAGCGGCCTGTAAAGGGTACCATGGCTTCGTCAATGCTGAGTTCTTCTTCTAATGTCAATTGAAGACAACGGTTGCGTATTACGTCGTAAAGTGGACGCACTTTGAAATATTTGTCAGTGCAACCATCAGGACGCTCTAGAATATTTACGAAGTGTAAATTTGAACGAAGTTCAAAAAACCGATCCCTTTTCATGTTGTCGATGAAAATGTTCACTTTCATGGCTGTGTCCCAATATAATTTGATTCTAGGAAATTTCAAAACGCCAGCTGCCATGTGTAATGCGACAAGGGTCTTCAATTCATCAGACGTTGTTGGTTTCAATTTTTTCTTATCATTTTGTAGAGCATATATATTCGTTTTCTCGACCATCAGATCAAATAATGAATTCGGTATATAGTTTTGAAAATATTCTAGAGGGGAGCGTAATTCTAGTGTTTCATTCAATCGAGGTTCCCACATGTTAGTTTTTGCGGAAATTAATCTGTTCTGCCACTTCACATCGGTTTTATTAGTCAAACTAAAATTAGCAAGTGGACTAAATTCGGGAAGAGCATTTCCATCTATAACTTGAGGAGTATCTTCGATTTGGGTTTCACCGTCATCTCCATTATCGTCAAGTGCTTCTTCTTCTAAAATTTTTTGATTTTTGCCAACTTTATCGCTCCCAATTCTCTTGACTACATTTGTAGGAAGGTTAAATATTTCGGGAACATTATCATCATCTGCATCTTCATCGCTCAAATCAATATCCGAATTATCATTCATTAGCAAAGCATAAAGTTTGTCATGGTCTTTTTCAAAATCATACATTTTTTGGTAAACTCGCTTACCCGAGCTGGGCCCTGCCTTGTCGCACATGTTTATTGAGTTTTCCAATTAATTTGCAATGGTTAACACAAATTAGTTGGTATAGGGGTTTAGGTATGTGCCACTGCCTCGGTCCTGTTGTCCACAATTGTACACATTAATTTTAACCGCGAACCGCGCTTCTATCTTCAATCCAAAAGGTTTTACACAACTAGCTACACATACAGTACACCTTCTAATAAACCAATAAACCACTTTACACTCAAATATCAGTTCAATAACTAAATAAAAACACAACTTCAAAAATGACGTTTGGCAATAAACATAACCTATGCAGGTTTGCAAACTAAAATCTCGGTAGTACAGCATGTTGGCGGCAGATGGCAGCCACCAGCACGTTCGGTGCTCTCATAATGTGTACAATTGTAGCCAATGGGTCTAAAGTTATATTTGATTCCTACAAATCCCCTATAATGCCCTATTAACTTAATGTGTACAATTGTACCCACTGGGCCTGAAAGGGTTAATACTAAAGTATTGAACTTCAATTTCTTGGATGCAAATAATTTAATATAGCAGTTCTATATAGCTAACTAGCCTCCAAATGCACTCCTACAGCGTTTACAACCTCTGAAATTAATTCCAAGCGAGTTTCTGAGCACCTGTTAGTGTTGTCACGCTTATCAGGGATTAAATTATTATATTTTGATCGACATTAGGTATAATAGTAGTACAATACAGCTTTATGTTGCTAGTATATATTGAAAAACGTGTTTTTCAGACGTTTTAATGCACGTTAATACTAACCTATTGAACTTAAATTTTTTGGATGCAGAAAAATTTAATATTACGGTTTTATATGGCTAGTTAAGCTCCAAATGCACTCCTACAGCGTTAACAACTTCTGCAATTAATTCTAAGCAAGTTTCTGAGCACCTGTTAGTGATGCACGCTTACCAGGGATAAAATTATTATATTTTGATCGCCAGTAGGTATAATAGTAGTACTGTACAGCTTTCTGGTGTTAGTATATATTGAAAAACGTGCTTTTCAGACGTTTTAATGCACCTTAATACTAAACTATTGAACTTCAATTTCTTCGATGCAAAAAATTTAATATAGCAGTTCTATATGGCTAACTAGGCTCCAAATGCACTCGTACAGAGTTTACAACCTCTGCAATTAATTCCAAACGAGTTTCTGAGCACCTGTTAGTGTTGTCACGCTTATCAGGGATTAAATTATTATATTTTGATCGACATTAGGTATAATAGTAGTACAATACAGCTTTATGTTGCTATTATATATTGAAAAACGTGTTTTTCAGACGTTTTAATGCACGTTAATTTTAAACTATTGAACTTAAATTTTTTTGATGCAGAAAAATTTAATATTACGGTTTTATATGGCTAGTTAATCTCCAAATGCACTCCTACAGCGTTTACAACTTCTGCAATTAATTCTAAGCAAGTTTCTGAGCACCTGTTAGTGATGCACGCTTACCAGGGATAAAATTATTATATTTTGATCGACAGTAGGTATAATAGTAGTACTGTATAGCTTTCTGGTGTTAGTATATATTGAAAAACGTGCTTTTCAGACGTTTCAATGCACCTTAATACTAAAATATTGAACTTCAATTTCTTGGATGCAAAAAATTTAATATAGCAGTTCTGTATGGTTAACTAGGCTCCAAATGCACTCCTACAGCGTTTACAACCTCTGCAATTAATTCCAAGCGAGTTTCTGAGCACCTGTTAATGTTGTCACGCTTACCAGGGATAAAATTATTATATTTCGATCGACAGTTGGTATAATAGTAGTACTGTACAGCTTTATGTTGTTAGTATATATTGAAAAGCGTGCTTTTCAGACGTTTTAATGCACCTTATTACTAAACTATTGCACTTGAACTTTTTGGATGCAGAAAATTTTAATATAGCAGTTTTATATGGCTAACTAAGCTCCAAATGCACTCCTACAGCGTTTACAACCTCTGCAATTAATTCCAAGCGAGTTTCTGAGCACCTGTTAATGTTGTCACGCTTACCAGGGATAAAATTATTATATTTCGATCGACAGTAGGTATAATAGTAGTACTGTACAGCTTTATGTTGTTAGTATATATTGAAAAGCGTGCTTTTCAGACGTTTTAATGCACCTTATTACTAAACTATTGCACTTGAACTTTTTGGATGCAGAAAATTTTAATATAGCAGTTTTAAATGGCTAACTAAGCTCCAAATGCACTCCTACAGCATTTACAACCTCTGCAATTAATTTCAAGCAAGTTTCTGAAAACCTGTTAGTGTTGTCACGCTTATCAGAGATTAAATTATTATATTTTGATCGACATTAGGTATAATAGTAGTACAATACAGCTTTATGTTGTTAGTATATATTGAAAAGCGTGCTTTTCAGACGTTTTAATGCACCTTATTACTAAACTATTGCACTTGAACTTTTTGGATGCAGAAAATTTTAATATAGCAGTTTTATAAGGCTAACTAAGCTCCAAATGCACTCCTACAGCGTTTACAACCTTTGCAATCAACTGTTAGCCAGTTTTTAAGCACCTGTTAGTGATGGCACGGTTACCATTGAAAAAATTATCATATTTTGATTGACATTAGGTATAATAGTAGTACAATACAGCTTTATGTTGCTAGTATATATTGAAAAACGTGTTTTTCTGACGTTTTAATGCACGTTAATACTAAACTATTGAACTTAAATTTTTTTTATGCAGAAAAAACTAATATTACGGTTTTATATGGCTAGTTAATCTCCAAATGCACTCCTACAGCGTTTACAACTTCTGCAATTAATTCTAAGCAAGTTTCTGAGCACCTGTTAGTGATGCACGCTTACCAGGGATAAAATTATTATATTTTGATCGACAGTAGGTATAATAGTAGTACTGTACAGCTTTCTGGTGTTAGTATATATTGAAAAACGTGCTTTTCAGACGTTTCAATGCACCTTAATACTAAAATATTGAACTTCAATTTCTTGGATGCAAAAAATTTAATATAGCAGTTCTGTATGGTTAACTATGCTCCAAATGCACTCCTACAGCGTTTACAACCTCTGCAATTAATTCCAAGCGAGTTTCTGAGCACCTGTTAATGTTGTCACGCTTACCAGAGATAAAATTATTATATTTGGATCGACAGTAGGTATAATAGTAGTACTGTACAGCTTTATGTTGTTAGTATATACTGAAAAGCGTGCTTTTCAGACGTTTTAATGCACCTTATTACTAAACTATTGCACTTGAACTTTTTGGATGCAGAAAATTTTAATATAGCAGTTTTATATGGCTAACTAAGCTCCAAATGCACTCCTACAGCGTTTACAACCTCTGCAATTAATTCCAAGCGAGTTTCTGAGCACCTGTTAATGTTGTCACGCTTACCAGGGATAAAATTATTATATTTCGATCGACAGTAGGTATAATAGTAGTACTGTACAGCTTTATGTTGTTAGTATATATTGAAAAGCGTGCTTTTCAGACGTTTTAATGCACCTTATTACTAAACTATTGCACTTGAACTTTTTGGATGCAGAAAATTTTAATATAGCAGTTTTAAATGGCTAACTAAGCTCCAAATGCACTCCTACAGCATTTACAACCTCTGCAATTAATTTCAAGCAAGTTTCTGAGCACTTGTTAGTGTTGTCACGCTTATCACAAATTAAATTATTATATTTTGATCGACATTAGGTATAATAGTAGTACAATACAGCTTTATGTTGTTAGTATATATTGAAAAGCGTGCTTTTCAGACGTTTTAATGCACCTTATTACTAAACTATTGCACTTGAACTTTTTGGATGCAGAAAATTTTAATTTAGCAGTTTTATATGGCTAACTAAGCTCCAAATGCACTCCTACAGCGTTTACAACCTTTGCAATCAACTCTTAGCCAGTTTTTAAGCACCTGTTAGTAATGGCACGGTTACCATTGATAAAATTATCATATTTTGACGACATTAGGTATAATAGTAGTACAATACTGCTTTATGTTGCTAGTATATATTGAAAAACGTGTTTTTCAGACGTTTTAATGCACCTTAATACTAAACTACTGAACTTAAATTTTTTGGATGCAGAAAAATTTAATATTACGGTTTTATATGGCTAGTTAATCTCCAAATGCACTCCTACAGCGTTTACAACTTCTCCAATTAATTCTAAGCAAGTTTCTGAGCACCTGTTAGTGATGCACGCTTACCAGGGATAAAATTATTATATTTTGATCGACAGTAGGAATAATAGTAGTACTGTACAGCTTTCTGGTGTTAGTATATATTGAAAAACGTGCTCCTCAGACGTTTTAATGCACCTTAATACTAAACTATTGAATTTCAATTTCTTGGATGCAAAAAATTTAATATAGCAGTTCTATATGGCTAACTAGGCTCCAAATGCACTCCTACAGCGTCTACAACCTCTGCAATTAATTCCAAGCGAGTTTCTGAGCACCTGTTAGTGTTGTCACGCTTATCAGGGATTAAATTATTATATTTTGATCGACATTAGGTATAATAGCAGTACAATACAGCTTTATGTTGTTAGTATATATTGAAAAGCGTGCTTTTCAGACGTTTTAATGCACCTTATAACTAAACTATTGCACTTGAATTTTTTGGATGCAGAAAATTTTAATATAGCAGTTCTATATGGCTAACTAGGCTCCAAATGCACTCCTACAGCGTTTACAACCTCTGCAATTAATTCCAAGCGAGTTTCTGAGCACCTGTTAGTGTTGTCACGCTTATCAGAAATTAAATTATTATATTTTGATCGACATTAAGTATAATAGTAGTACAATACAGCTTTATGTTGCTAGTATATATTGAAAAACGTGTTTTTCAGACGTTTTAATGCACATTAATGCTAAACTATTGAACTTAAATTTTTTGGATGCAGAAAAATTTAATATTACGGTTTTATATGGCTAGTTAATCTCCGAATGCACTCCTACAGCGTTTACAACTTCTGCAATTAATTCTAAGCAAGTTTCTGAGCACCTGTTAGTGATGCACGCTTACCAGGGATAAAATTATTATATTTTGATCGACAGTAGGAATAATAGTAGTACTGTACAGCTTTCTGGTGTTAGTATATAATGAAAAACGTGCTTTTCAGACGTTTTAATGCACCTTAATACTAAACTATTGAACTTCAATTTCTTGGATGCAAAAAATTTAATGTAGCAGTTCTATATGGCTAACTAGGCTCCAAATGCACTCCTACAGCGTTTACAACCTCTGCAATTAATTCCAAGCGAGTTTCTGAGCACCTGTTAGTGTTGTCACGCTTATCAGAGATTAAATTATTATATTTTAATCGACATTAGGTATAATAGTAGTACAATATAGCTTTATGTTGCTAGTATATATTGAAAAACGTGTTTTTCAGACGTTTTAATGCACATTAATACTAAACTATTGAACTTAAACTTTTTGGATGCAGAAAAATTTAATATTACGGTTTTATAAGGCTAGTTAATCTCCAAATGCACTCCTACAGCGTCTACAACTTCTGCAATTAATTATAAGCAAGTTTCTGAGCACCTGTTAGTGATGCACGCTTACCTGGGATAAAATTATTATATTTTGAACGACAGTAGGTATAATAGTAGTACTGTACAGCTTTCTGGTGTTAGTATATATTGAAAAACGTGCTTTTCAGACGTTTTAATGCACCTTAATACTAAACTATTTATTTTAAATTTTTTGGATGCAGAAAAATTTAATATTACGGTTTTATATGGCTAGTTAATCTCCAAATGCACTCCTACAGCGTTTACAACTTTTGCAATTAATTCTAAGCAAGTTTCTGAGCACCTGTTAGTGATGCACGCTTACCTGGGATAAAATTATTATATTTTGAACGACAGTAGGTATAATAGTAGTACTGTACAGCTTTCTGGTGTTAGTATATATTGAAAAACGTGTTTTTCAGACGTTTTAATGCACCTTAATACTAAACTATTTAACTTAAATTTTTTGGGTGCAGAAAAATTTAGTATTACGATTTTATATGGCTAGTTAATCTCCAAATGCACTCCTACAGCGTTTACAACTTTTGCAATTAATTCTAAGCAAGTTTCTGAGCACCTGTTAGTGATGCACGCTTACCTGTGATAAAATTATTATATTTTGAACGACACTAGGTATAATAGTAGTACTGTACAGCTTTCTGGTGTTAGTATATATTGAAAAACGTGTTTTTCAGACGATTTAATGCACCTTAATACTAAACTATTTAACTTAAATTTTTTGGATGCAGAAAAATTTAATATTACGGTTTTATATGGCTAGTTAATCTCCAAATGCACTCCTACAGCGTTTACAACTTTTGCAATTAATTCTAAGCAAGTTTCTCAGCACCTGTTAGTGATGCACGCTTACCTGGGATAAAATTATTATATTTTGATCGACAGTAGGTATAATAGTAGTACTGTACAGCTTTCTGGTGTTAGTATATATTGAAAAACGTGCTTTTCAGACGTTTTAATGCACCTTAATACTAAACTATTTAACTTAAATTTTTTGGATGCAGAAAAATTTTATATTACGGTTTTATATGGCTAGTTAATCTCCAAATGCACTCCTACAGCGTTTACAACTTTTGCAATTAATTCTAAGCAAGTTTCTGAGCACCTGTTAGTGATGCACGCTTACCTGGGATAAAATTATTATATTCTGAACGACAGTAGGTATAATAGTAGTACTGTACAGCTTTCTGGTGTTAGTATATATTGAAAAACGTGCTTTTCAGACGTTTTAATGCACCTTAATACTAAACTATTTAACTTAAATTTTTTGGATGCATAAAAATTTAATATTACGGTTTTATATGGCTAGTTAATCTCCAAATGCACTCCTACAGCGTTTACAACTTTTGCAATTAATTCTAAGCAAGTTTCTGAGCACCTGTTAGTGATGCACGCTTACCTGGGATAAAATTATTATATTTTGATCGACAGTAGGTATAATAGTAGTACTGTACAGCTTTCTGGTGTTAGTATATATTGAAAAACGTGCTTTTCAGACGTTTTAATGCACCTTAATACTAAACTATTGAACTTCAATTTCTTGGAAGCAAAACATTTAATATAGCAGTTCTATATGACTAACTAGGCTCCAAATGCACTCCTACAGCGTTTACAACCTCTGCAATTAATTCAAAGCGAGTTTCTGAGCACCTGTTAGTGTTCTCACGCTTATCAGAGATTAAATTATTATATTTTGATCGACATTATGTATAATAGTAGTACAATACAGCTTTATGTTGTTAGTATATATTGAAAAGCGTGCTTTTCAGACGTTTTAATGCACATTATAACTAAACTATTGCACTTGAATTTTTTGGATGCAGAAAATTTTAATATAGCAGTTTTATATGGCTAACTAAGTTTCAAATGCACTCCTACAGCGTTTATAACCTCTGCAATCAACTCTTAGCCAGTTTTTAAGCACCTGTTAGTAATGGCACGCTTACAATTAATAAAATTATTATATTTTGATCGACACTATTTGTACTAATGGTACAACACAGTTTTCTGTGGTTAATATATATTGAAAAGCGTGCTTTTCAGACGTTTTAACGCACCTTAATACTAAACTATTGAACTTCAATTTCTTGGATGCAAAAAATTTAATATAGCAGTTCTATATGGTTAACTAGGCTCCAAATGCACTCCTACAGCGTTTACAACCTCTGCAATTAATTCCAAGCGAGTTTCTGAGCACCTGTTGGTGTTGTCACGCTTATCAGAGATTAAATTATTATATTTTAATCGACATTAGGTATAATAGTAGTACAATGTAGCTTTATGTTGCTAGTATATATTGAAAAACGTGTTTTTCAGACGTTTTAATGCACATTAATACTAACCTATTGAACTTAAATTTTTTGGATGCAGAAAAATTTAATATTACGGTTTTATAAGGGTAGTTAATCTCCAAATGCACTCCTACAGCGTTTACAACTTCTGCAATTAATTCTAAGCAAGTTTCTGAGCACCAGTTACTGATGCACGCTTACCAGGGATAAAATTATTATATTTTGATCGACAGTAGGTATAATAGTAGTACTGTACAGCGCTCTGGTGTTAGTATATATTGAAAAACGTGCTTTTCAGACGTTTTAATGCACCTTAATACTAAACTATTGAACTTCAATTTCTTGGATGCAAAAAATTTAATATAGCAGTTCTATATGGCTAACTAGGCTCCAAATGCACTCCTACAGCGTTTACAACCTCTGCAATTAATTCCAAGCGGGTTTCTGAGCACCTGTTAGTGTTGTCACGCTTATCAGGGATTAAATTATTATATTTTGATCGACATTAGGTATAATAGTAGTACAATACAGCTTTATGTTGCTAGTATATATTAAAAAACGTGTTTTTCAGACGTTTTAATGCACATTAATACTAAACTATTAAACTTAAATTTTTTGGATGCAGAAAAATTTAATATTACGGTTTTATATGGCTAGTTAATCTCCAAATGCACTTCTACAGCGTTTACAACTTCTGCAATTAATTCTAAGCATGTTTCTGATTACCTGTTAGTGATGCACGCTTACCAGGGATAAAATTATTATATTTTGATCGACAGTAGGTATAATAGTAGTACTGTACAGCTTTCTGGTGTTAGTATATATTGAAAACCGTGCTTTTCAGACGTTTTAATGCACCTTAATACTGTACAATTGAACTTCAATTTCTTGGATGCAAACAATTTAATATAGCAGTTCTATATGGCTAACTAGGCTCCAAATGCACTCCTACAGCGTTTACAACCTCTGCAATTAATTCCAGGCGAGTTTCTGAGCACCTGTTAGTGTTGTCATGCTTATCAGAGATTAAATTATTATATTTTAATCGACATTAAGTATAATAGTAGTACAAGATAGCTTTATGTTGCTAGTATATACTGAAAAACGTGTTTTTCAGACGTTTTAATGCACCTTAATACTAAACTATTTAACTTAAATTTTTTGGATGCAGAAAAATTTAATATTACGGTTTTATATGGCTAGTTAATCTCCAAATGCACTCCTACAGCGTTTACAACTTTTGCAATTAATTCTAAGCAAGTTTCTGAGCACCTGTTAGTGATGCACGCTTACCTGGGATAAAATTATTATATTTTGATCGACAGTAGGTATAATAGTAGTACTGTACAGCTTTCTGGTGTTAGTATATATTGAAAAACGTGCTTTTCAGACGTTTTAATGCACCTTAATACTAAACTATTTAACTTAAATTTTTTGGATGCAGAAAAATTTAATATTACGGTTTTATATGGCTAGTTAATCTCCAAATGCACTCCTACAGCGTTTACAACTTTTGCAATTAATTCTAAGCAAGTTTCTGAGCACCTGTTAGTGATGCACGCTTACCTGGGATAAAATTATTATATTTTGAACGACAGTAGGTATAATAGTAGTACTGTACAGCTTTCTGGTGTTAGTATATATTGAAAAACGTGCTTTTCAGACGTTTTAATGCACCTTAATACTAAACTATTTAACTTAAATTTTTTGGATGCAGAAAAATTTTATATTACGGTTTTATATGGCTAGTTAATCTCCAAATGCACTCCTACAGCGTTTACAACTTTTGCAATTAATTCTAAGCAAGTTTCTGAGCACCTGTTAGTGATGCACGCTTACCTGGGATAAAATTATTATATTCTGAACGACAGTAGGTATAATAGTAGTACTGTACAGCTTTCTGGTGTTAGTATATATTGAAAAACGTGCTTTTCAGACGTTTTAATGCACCTTAATACTAAACTATTTAACTTAAATTTTTTGGATGCATAAAAATTTAATATTACGGTTTTATATGGCTAGTTAATCTCCAAATGCACTCCTACAGCGTTTACAACTTTTGCAATTAATTCTAAGCAAGTTTCTGAGCACCTGTTAGTGATGCACGCTTACCTGGGATAAAATTATTATATTTTGATCGACAGTAGGTATAATAGTAGTACTGTACAGCTTTCTGGTGTTAGTATATATTGAAAAAACGTGCTTTTCAGACGTTTTAATGCACCTTAATACTAAACTATTGAACTTCAATTTCTTGGAAGCAAAACATTTAATATAGCAGTTCTATATGACTAACTAGGCTCCAAATGCACTCCTACAGCGTTTACAACCTCTGCAATTAATTCAAAGCGAGTTTCTGAGCACCTGTTAGTGTTCTCACGCTTATCAGAGATTAAATTATTATATTTTGATCGACATTATGTATAATAGTAGTACAATACAGCTTTATGTTGTTAGTATATATTGAAAAGCGTGCTTTTCAGACGTTTTAATGCACATTATAACTAAACTATTGCACTTGAATTTTTTGGATGCAGAAAATTTTAATATAGCAGTTTTATATGGCTAACTAAGTTTCAAATGCACTCCTACAGCGTTTATAACCTCTGCAATCAACTCTTAGCCAGTTTTTAAGCACCTGTTAGTAATGGCACGCTTACAATTAATAAAATTATTATATTTTGATCGACACTATTTGTACTAATGGTACAACACAGTTTTCTGTGGTTAATATATATTGAAAAGCGTGCTTTTCAGACGTTTTAACGCACCTTAATACTAAACTATTGAACTTCAATTTCTTGGATGCAAAAAATTTAATATAGCAGTTCTATATGGTTAACTAGGCTCCAAATGCACTCCTACAGCGTTTACAACCTCTGCAATTAATTCCAAGCGAGTTTCTGAGCACCTGTTAGTGTTGTCACGCTTATCAGAGATTAAATTATTATATTTTAATCGACATTAGGTATAATAGTAGTACAATGTAGCTTTATGTTGCTAGTATATATTGAAAAACGTGTTTTTCAGACGTTTTAATGCACATTAATACTAACCTATTGAACTTAAATTTTTTGGATGCAGAAAAATTTAATATTACGGTTTTATAAGGGTAGTTAATCTCCAAATGCACTCCTACAGCGTTTACAACTTCTGCAATTAATTCTAAGCAAGTTTCTGAGCACCAGTTACTGATGCACGCTTACCAGGGATAAAATTATTATATTTTGATCGACAGTAGGTATAATAGTAGTACTGTACAGCGCTCTGGTGTTAGTATATATTGAAAAACGTGCTTTTCAGACGTTTTAATGCACCTTAATACTAAACTATTGAACTTCAATTTCTTGGATGCAAAAAATTTAATATAGCAGTTCTATATGGCTAACTAGGCTCCAAATGCACTCCTACAGCGTTTACAACCTCTGCAATTAATTCCAAGCGGGTTTCTGAGCACCTGTTAGTGTTGTCACGCTTATCAGGGATTAAATTATTATATTTTGATCGACATTAGGTATAATAGTAGTACAATACAGCTTTATGTTGCTAGTATATATTAAAAAACGTGTTTTTCAGACGTTTTAATGCACATTAATACTAAACTATTAAACTTAAATTTTTTGGATGCAGAAACATTTAATATTACGGTTTTATATGGCTAGTTAATCTCCAAATGCACTTCTACAGCGTTTACAACTTCTGCAATTAATTCTAAGCATGTTTCTGATTACCTGTTAGTGATGCACGCTTACCAGGGATAAAATTATTATATTTTGATCGACAGTAGGTATAATAGTAGTACTGTACAGCTTTCTGGTGTTAGTATATATTGAAAACCGTGCTTTTCAGACGTTTTAATGCACCTTAATACTGTACAATTGAACTTCAATTCTTGGATGCAAACAATTTAATATAGCAGTTCTATATGGCTAACTAGGCTCCAAATGCACTCCTACAGCGTTTACAACCTCTGCAATTAATTCCAGGCGAGTTTCTGAGCACCTGTTAGTGTTGTCATGCTTATCAGAGATTAAATTATTATATTTTAATCGACATTAAGTATAATAGTAGTACAAGATAGCTTTATGTTGCTAGTATATACTGAAAAACGTGTTTTTCAGACGTTTTAATGCACCTTAATACTAAACTATTTAACTTAAATTTTTTGGATGCAGAAAAATTTAATATTACGGTTTTATATGGCTAGTTAATCTCCAAATGCACTCCTACAGCGTTTACAACTTTTGCAATTAATTCTAAGCAAGTTTCTGAGCACCTGTTAGTGATGCACGCTTACCTGGGATAAAATTATTATATTTTGATCGACAGTAGGTATAATAGTAGTACTGTACAGCTTTCTGGTGTTAGTATATATTGAAAAACGTGCTTTTCAGACGTTTTAATGCACCTTAATACTAAACTATTTAACTTAAATTTTTTGGATGCAGAAAAATTTAATATTACGGTTTTATATGGCTAGTTAATCTCCAAATGCACTCCTACAGCGTTTACAACTTTTGCAATTAATTCTAAGCAAGTTTCTGAGCACCTGTTAGTGATGCACGCTTACCTGGATAAAATTATTATATTTTGAACGACAGTAGGTATAATAGTAGTACTGTACAGCTTTCTGGTGTTAGTATATATTGAAAACGTGTTTTTCAGACGTTTTAATGCACCTTAATACTAAACTATTTAACTTAAATTTTTTGGATGCAGAAAAATTTAGTATTACGGTTTTATATGGCTAGTTAATCTCCAAATGCACTCCTACAGCGTTTACAACTTTTGCAATTAATTCTAAGCAAGTTTCTGAGCACCTGTTAGTGATGCACGCTTACCTGGGATAAAATTATTATATTTTGATCGACAGTAGGTATAATAGTAGTACTGTACAGCTTTCTGGTGGTAGTATATATTGAAAAACGTGCTTTTCAGACGTTTTAATGCACCTTAATACTAAACTATTTAACTTAAATTTTTTGGATGCAGAAAAATTTTATATTACGGTTTTTATATGGCTAGTTAATCTCCAAATGCACTCCTACAGCGTTTACAACTTTTGCAATTAATTCTAAGCAAGTTTCTGAGCACCTGTTAGTGATGCACGCTTACCTGGATAAAATTATTATATTCTGAACGACAGTAGGTATAATAGTAGTACTGTACAGCTTTCTGGTGTTAGTATATATTGAAAAACGTGCTTTTCAGACGTTTTAATGCACCTTAATACTAAACTATTTAACTTAAATTTTTTGGATGCATAAAAATTTAATATTACGGTTTTATATGGCTAGTTAATCTCCAAATGCACTCCTACAGCGTTTACAACTTTTGCAATTAATTCTAAGCAAGTTTCTGAGCACCTGTTAGTGATGCACGCTTACCTGGGATAAAATTATTATATTTTGATCGACAGTAGGTATAATAGTAGTACTGTACAGCTTTCTGGTGTTAGTATATATTGAAAAACGTGCTTTTCAGACGTTTTAATGCACCTTAATACTAAACTATTGACTTCAATTTCTTGGAAGCAAAACATTTAATATAGCAGTTCTATATGACTAACTAGGCTCCAAATGCACTCCTACAGCGTTTACAACCTCTGCAATTAATTCAAAGCGAGTTTCTGAGCACCTGTTAGTGTTCTCACGCTTATCAGAGATTAAATTATTATATTTTGATCGACATTATGTATAATAGTAGTACAATACAGCTTTATGTTGTTAGTATATATTGAAAAGCGTGCTTTTCAGACGTTTTAATGCACATTATAACTAAACTATTGCACTTGAATTTTTTGGATGCAGAAAATTTTAATATAGCAGTTTTATATGGCTAACTAAGTTTCAAATGCACTCCTACAGCGTTTATAACCTCTGCAATCAACTCTTAGCCAGTTTTTAAGCACCTGTTAGTAATGGCACGCTTACAATTAATAAAATTATTATATTTTCATCGACACTATTTGTACTAATGGTACAACACAGTTTTCTGTGGTTAATATATATTGAAAAGCGTGCTTTTCAGACGTTTTAACGCACCTTAATACTAAACTATTGAACTTCAATTTCTTGGATGCAAAAAATTTAATATAGCAGTTCTATATGGTTAACTAGGCTCCAAATGCACTCCTACAGCGTTTACAACCTCTGCAATTAATTCCAAGCGAGTTTCTGAGCACCTGTTAGTGTTGTCACGCTTATCAGAGATTAAATTATTATATTTTAATCGACATTAGGTATAATAGTAGTACAATGTAGCTTTATGTTGCTAGTATATATTGAAAAACGTGTTTTTCAGACGTTTTAATGCACATTAATACTAACCTATTAAACTTAAATTTTTTGGATGCAGAAAAATTTAATATTACGGTTTTATAAGGGTAGTTAATCTCCAAATGCACTCCTACAGCGTTTACAACTTCTGCAATTAATTCTAAGCAAGTTTCTGAGCACCAGTTACTGATGCACGCTTACCAGGGATAAAATTATTATATTTTGATCGACAGTAGGTATAATAGTAGTACTGTACAGCGCTCTGGTGTTAGTATATATTGAAAAACGTGCTTTTCAGACGTTTTAATGCACCTTAATACTAAACTATTGAACTTCAATTTCTTGGATGCAAAAAATTTAATATAGCAGTTCTATATGGCTAACTAGGCTCCAAATGCACTCCTACAGCGTTTACAACCTCTGCAATTAATTCCAAGCGGGTTTCTGAGCACCTGTTTAGTGTTGTCACGCTTATCAGGGATTAAATTATTATATTTTGATCGACATTAGGTATAATAGTAGTACAATACAGCTTTATGTTGCTAGTATATATTAAAAAACGTGTTTTTCAGACGTTTTAATGCACATTAATACTAAACTATTAAACTTAAATTTTTTGGATGCAGAAAATTTAATATTACGGTTTTATATGGCTAGTTAATCTCCAAATGCACTTCTACAGCGTTTACAACTTCTGCAATTAATTCTAAGCATGTTTCTGATTACCTGTTAGTGATGCACGCTTACCAGGGATAAAATTATTATATTTTGATCGACAGTAGGTATAATAGTAGTACTGTACAGCTTTCTGGTGTTAGTATATATTGAAAACCGTGCTTTTCAGACGTTTTAATGCACCTTAATACTGTACAATTGAACTTCAATTTCTTGGATGCAAACAATTTAATATAGCAGTTCTATATGGCTAACGTAGGCTCCAAATGCACTCCTACAGCGTTTACAACCTCTGCAATTAATTCCAGGCGAGTTTCTGAGCACCTGTTAGTGTTGTCATGCTTATCAGAGATTAAATTATTATATTTTAATCGACATTAGGTATAATAGTAGTACAAGATAGCTTTATGTTGCTAGTATATACTGAAAAACGTGTTTTTCAGACGTTTTAATGCACCTTAATACTAAACTATTTAACTTAAATTTTTTGGATGCAGAAAAATTTAATATTACGGTTTTATATGGCTAGTTAATCTCCAAATGCACTCCTACAGCGTTTACAACTTTTGCAATTAATTCTAAGCAAGTTTCTGAGCACCTGTTAGTGATGCACGCTTACCTGGGATAAAATTATTATATTTTGATCGACAGTAGGTATAATAGTAGTACTGTACAGCTTTCTGGTGTTAGTATATATTGAAAAACGTGCTTTTCAGACGTTTTAATGCACCTTAATACTAAACTATTTAACTTAAATTTTTTGGATGCAGAAAAATTTAATATTACGGTTTTATATGGCTAGTTAATCTCAAATGCACTCCTACAGCGTTTACAACTTTTGCAATTAATTCTAAGCAAGTTTCTGAGCACCTGTTAGTGATGCACGCTTACCTGGGATAAAATTATTATATTTTGAACGACAGTAGGTATAATAGTAGTACTGTACAGCTTTCTGGTGTTAGTATATATTGAAAAAAGTGTTTTTCAGACGTTTTAATGCACTTAATACTAAACTATTGAACTTAAATTTTTTGGATGCATAAAAATTTAATATTACGGTTTTATATGGCTAGTTAATCTCCAAATGCACTCCTACAGCGTTTACAACTTTTGCAATTAATTCTAAGCAAGTTTCTGAGCACCTGTTAGTGATGCACGCTTACCTGGGATAAATTATTATATTTTGATCGACAGTAGGTATAATAGTAGTACTGTACAGCTTTCTGGTGTTAGTATATATTGAAAAACGTGCTTTTCAGACGTTTTAATGCACCTTAATACTAAACTATTGAACTTCAATTTCTTGGATGCAAAAACATTTAATATAGCAGTTCTATATGGCTAACTAGGCTCCAAATGCAACCCTACAGCGTTTACAACCTCTGCAATTAATTCAAAGCGAGTTTCTGAGCACCTGTTAGTGTTCTCACGCTTATCAGAGATTAAATTATTATATTTTGATCGACATTATGTATAATAGTAGTACAATACAGCTTTATGTTGTTAGTATATATTGAAAAGCGTGCTTTTCAGACGTTTTAATGCACATTATAACTAAACTATTGCACTTGAATTTTTTGGATGCAGAAAATTTTAATATAGCAGTTTTATATGGCTAACTAAGTTTCAAATGCACTCCTACAGCGTTTATAACCTCTGCAATCAACTCTTAGCCAGTTTTTAAGCACCTGTTAGTAATGGCACGCTTACAATTAATAAAATTATTATATTTTGATCGACACTAGGTGTACTAATGGTACAACACAGTTTTCTGTGGTTAATATATATTGAAAGGCGTGCTTTTCAGACGTTTTAACGCACCTTAATACTAAACTATTGAACTTCAATTTCTTGGATGCAAAAAATTTAATATAGCAGTTCTATATGGTTAACTAGGCTCCAAATGCACTCCTACAGCGTTTACAACCTCTGCAATTAATTCCAAGCGAGTTTCTGAGCACCTGTTAGTGTTGTCACGCTTATCAGAGATTAAATTATTATATTTTAATCGACATTAGGTATAATAGTAGTACAATGTAGCTTTATGTGCTAGTATATATTGAAAAACGTGTTTTTCAGACGTTTTAATGCACATTAATACTAAACTATTGAACTTAAATTTTTTGGATGCAGAAAAATTTAATATTCCGGTTTTATAAGGCTAGTTAATCTCCAAATGCACTCCTACAGCGTTTACAACTTCTGCAATTAATTCTAAGCAAGTTTCTGAGCACCAGTTACTGATGCACGCTTACCAGGGATGAAATTATTATATTTTGATCGACAGTTGGTATAATAGTAGTACAATGTAGCTTTATGTTGCTAGTATATATTGAAAAACGTGCTTTTCAGACGTTTTAATGCACCTTAATAACTAAACTATTGAACTTCAATTTCTTGGATGCAAAAAATTTAATATAGCAGTTCTATATGGCTAACTAGGCTCCAAATGCACTCCTACAGCGTTTACAACCTCTGCAATTAATTCCAAGCGGGTTTCTGAGCACCTGTTAGTGTTGTCACGCTTATCAGGGATTAAATTATTATATTTTGATCGACATTAGGTATAATAGTAGTACAATACAGCTTTATGTTGCTAGTATATATTAAAAAACGTGTTTTTCAGACGTTTTAATGCACATTAATACTAAACTAAACTTAAATTTTTTGGATGCAGAAAAATTTAATATTACGGTTTTATATGGCTAGTTAATCTCCAAATGCACTTCTACAGCGTTTACAACTTCTGCAATTAATTCTAAGCATGTTTCTGATTACCTGTTAGTGATGCACGCTTACCAGGGATAAAATTATTATATTTTGATCGACAGTAGGTATAATAGTTGTACTGTACAGCTTTCTGGTGTTAGTATATATTGAAAACCGTGCTTTTCAGACGTTTTAATGCACCTTAATACTGTACAATTGAACTTCAATTTCTTGGATGCAAACAATTTAATATAGCAGTTCTATATGGCTAACTAGCTCCAAATGCACTCCTACAGCGTTTACAACCTCTGCAATTATTCAAAGCGAGTTTCTGAGCACCTGTTAGTGTTGTCACGCTTATCAGAGATTAAATTATTATATTTTGATCGACATTAGGTATAATAGTAGTACAATACATGTTACGGTATTAAAAGAACTTTACGACACCCAACCAAGGTGAGCATCGCACCACGGAATCAGTCCTGAAAAACTGGCACACTTGCCCTGAAATCGGTT
>CALNHX010000001.1:766016-876303 GCA_940337035.1 Agriotes lineatus | reverse complement strand
CCGCTTTAGCATCTATCGCATTGCGATTAGACACGTATTCCCGTTCGGCACGCTGGGATGGCGACATGTCATCAATGTCTTCCTCCTTCTCCTCCGGGGTAGACGTAATCGACACCACAGTGTCGACTACGTTACTCCCAGTGGCTGACGACATGACAGTTGCATTGCCCGAAACCGGAGACTGCACATTACAGACGGTACTGCGATCACATTTTCCGAAGGTTGGATTGTTGGCTGCTTCGAAAATCGACTGGTCGGTCGACTTAAGCCGGAGTCGATCTCCAAACCATCTACAAGGGCTGTAAACTCTTGCGCCGCACCGTCGCCGGAAGCCACCGTTTCCAATGGAATGTCGTCAAAATCGAACGTTTCCATAAACAGTTCTGTTTGCGATAGATGAGGAGGAGACTCAGGTAACATATTTTGGATTTTTGCCACAGGAACATCAGTCTCCTCATTCATACACTTGACATATTTCGCCAAATTGAATTTTGTTGGACTTTTTCTTTTCTGACCTTTCTTTAAAGCTGATTTTAAAATTTTGCAGGAACCTTGACTACTTTGAGAAATGGTTTCGTAAGTAGGCGAAATTACTACGTCACTTAAAACCTTTATGGTGGCTTGCGGCGACGTTTGTACGGAACTGAGGGCTAAGCCGCTTGGTTCCGTGTAGGCGCAAAGTTTAATGTTACCCGTTTTTTCAAACTGAGCCTATTAAATTTTGAAATTTTTTTCGGTAAAACCGCACCTTGGCAAAACGGACAAACAGCGCTGTTGCTAGCCATTGCAAACACAAGAGAATGGTTGCTCCCACCTTAGCCAGGTGTATTTATACTACATGCGAAGGATGACTTTTGCACGCAAACCAGTTGAAATTGAGTTCGTTGCAATCTACATTTTTTTCTTACCTCGGCTCACAAAGGAAGTTAGCCTTGAAATATCCTTAGGTTTGTTGCCTACATTTTTGCAGACAGCAATTCAAGTTAACATTGAAACACATTTTCCAGACAGTTTGCTTAGATAATATAAAGTACGAAACTAATGCAACAGCTATTTGCTGTTCTAACATGTTAAAATGTTTAAAAATATTTCACACATACATTTCAGCACATGGTGTTCTAATATAGGCTTATACATCTAATATTTTTAAACCGTTTAATAATAATCAAATTTTATACCACTGTTGCAAATATTTATATCCTATTAATTACTAGCGCTTATTAAAAATACTGCAGCGTTGGTCGTGTGATAGGCGAATTTGTATTCACATTAATAAAACGCGAGGTTTCAAACATTAAAGACAAAATTTTATTGATCAAAAACATATATGTGTAATCTAGCATATGCAATCAAATCTATTTAAAATTGGCTGTTTAAATGCATACTGTATATGAGAAACTTTCACTGCTAATATCTACCTTCGTTGCAATCTACATGTTTTTCTTACCTCGGCTCACACAAAGGAAGTTAGCCTTGAAATATCTTTAGGTTCGTTGCATGCCTCTATTTTTGCAGACAGCAATTCAAGTTAACATTGAAACACAATTTTCCAGACAGTTTAAAACACAAATTACACAAATAAAGCGCTTCAATCTTATTTGATTGGCAATATGGAAAAAGTTGTTGTCTAACACAGTTTGCTTAGATAATATAAAGTACGAAACTACTGCACCAGCTATTTGTTGTTCTAACATGTTGAAATGTTTAAAAATAATTCACACATACATTTGGCAAATGGTGTTCTAATATTGGCTTATACATCTAGCGAATAAAAACATAACGAAATTTTAATTTACGAGGGGGTGAAGCCCTGAGTAATTATTTTTCGCAAGTTAATACAACGTCTGTTCGACTGTAATGATTAACAATTTTGTTTACAAATGCATTTCCAATATAGCATTTGAATAACAGGTCAATCTAAACATATGAAAACATTCCACTGCCTTAATATCTACCTATTAATATGTAATACAAAAGTAATGTGCAATTGCTTGCTGGGTACCTGGCATTTTAATCAAAATAACATCTGCCGTTTAACCACGTTCGAACAATACAGAAGCGATGCACTGGTTTCACAATGTTATTTTCAATAATAATTACTAGGTAAAAGCGTTTAAAAGAGCAACATTGTGGTCTTATTAACAAAGCAAAGCAATTTTAAATTGTTGATTTTTAATTCAGCTCTCATTGGAACAATCGATATATATATCCGTCGCTAGCAGCCTTGCATTGACTTTTAAAAACTCAGCCTCGGTACAGATTAACCTGTCTGTAGAAAATGCAATTGTTTACCATGCTAATATGACCTTTTTTCAAACGAGCGTGAATTTCTGCACGTAGACACAAAACCTAAAAATGTAGATGTCTACTGTCTCTTGTCTATTACTAACGTCAATGCAATAATAGGATTTACTCGTTTTTATATTTACTTATTCAAAGAAATATATCAATCCGAGACGACTGCTTTCATTTTTACTGCAAATTTTAAATTTAAAGATGTGGAAAAACACTACACTAATTTTGTAGGATTATATGACATATCTTCGTCTTCTAATACTGTGGCAAAAGGCTACAGCAGATCTCGCTAAATTTACGTACTTGAACAACTAAATGCCTATCTACTTTTTACGTCATACAACGCATTGCTATTCATCTATTCCAAGAAAACCTAGAGATTCAAAAACGTGTTGTTTCAAATACAAGAAATCCATTTTTTATTGGTAATACATGCAGTAGATCTACTTGCTTATTAGAATAGGTAAATGACTGTCTAATTAATCTAATTGAACTATAATTTTTTGGTATCAAAATGTTCCTTTTTAAGTCTACAATTGAATGGCGTTAGAAACATTTTTGTATTTCTAATTACGCATTAGATAGATGTAAAATTAATTTCTGGAGCATGAATTGGTTACCCATTCTCTGCCGTCAATACGTAGTCGGGGGAACTGTGAAACAATTTTTTGGCTTAGCCTAATTGTTTCGCCATTTATCCAATTATTTCAGGCTTAACCTGTATATTTTTAGTTGAATTATAAATCCTTTTGCATTTAAAATTCTTCAATTTTCCAAACCAACGCATTTTGTGCCTGTATCAAGTTCTTTTCGTTTGCACGATGCCCTCTCGACCTCCGCTATCTCTTATCAGAGTCCGAGTCTTCCTGTGGGCTAGAAATTTTCGTCCGAGGCACTTATTCTTCTCGCCTCAGGCGGCGCATTTCGCGCGGCCGAGGATTTATTTTGTTCAAGTCCAATTACGTGCGCTCAACCAATTTCAATGAGCAGTGTGTCTAAGGGCTGATTATGATCAGGTACGATTGCGCTTTTCTGTCTTATTATCCCCCATAGTAATTATATTTTCCTTAACTCTTAATTATCAGTTTCAACCACGAGTTTATCTCGGAGGCCAAGTCGCTAACCTCATCGCACTTTCGACACCCGCTGGGTTCGGCGTATTTGCCGCCTTCTGGAGATGCTTCGAAGCAATTTTCGGCGCATCCATGGCGATTTCAACAAGGGTTGTTGCCGTTTACGTCCAGCTTATGTTTCGAGGTTAGTTAGTGCTATTCCGGAATTATTTTACAACTTATCTTGAATACCTGGTTTTTCCATTTAAACATTTTAAACCCGTAATGATTTGGAATTGAAATTCATATATTTTGCCATTATTTACATGTAACGTTTAATTTCATACATGCTCCTGTTTTACATTTAAATTTTTATACTTACATTAAATTATGCTGTATTTCAAGTTGCTATTTTGATGTGTATTTCGACCCTCTGTAAAAGGTACAGTCACGCTTTTTTATTTTAATAGCCTAAACGGAAGGTATTATTAAATGATTGAGGTATGCATATCTCATGAATAATTTGAATTTAAAGATATTAAAATAACCCGAAAGGGGTTTTTTAATTTTATGCGTGTCGCAACCTTCAGTTCACGTACACAATTTGGTTATAATATTGTTTGCATTTTAATTATTCTGATAATTTACTACTGACATTTCAAGACTTTTCTATTATTGATTATTAATTAAACGCTAGTCACTTGTAGTTTATTTTTCTTATTATTGGAAATCTTTTGATTTCTGGCGCCCATTTCCATTTCCTTTTCCTTTTTTAAAGACATTCCAGGGTACATAGCTGATGATTTGAACCTACGATCTAAGGCCGCCGATATTTGAGTTAGCTAGGGCCATTGCGGTGAGTAAAGAGTTTTTAGAGCTGCCGTGGTGTATAAACGGTAAGGGGGTTGATCTGCGATTTTTTACTACCATCAATTATTTTAATTAGTCAATCGCAGGTCGGCTTCTTTATTGTTTCAACTTCTTCTTCTTCTTCTATGGCGCTACAGCCCGATTCGAGCCTTGGCCTCCTCCAATTTCTTCCTCCATCCATCTCTGTCCATTGCGCATGATTTCCAGTTTCGGACACCTAAGATCTTCTTTGCGTCCACGGCAACGTTATCTTCCCATCTTTTCTTGGGCCTGCCTATCGGTCTTCTACCTTCCATTTTTCCCATTAATGCTCTCTTAGGGATTCTTTCGTTTGTCATTCTGATTGTATGGCCAGCCCACCGCAGTCTATTTATTCTTATGTGTGTTTCAATTGATGCCTCTCCTAAGTGTTGATACAATTCATAATTATAACGTACTCTCCATACTCCATTGTCGTTTATAGGCCCTAAAATTCTTCGTAGTATTTTCCTCTCGAACCTATTTACTGCTTCCACTGCTGCCTGATTGAATACCCAGATTTCGCTGCCGTAGGATAGTATTGGTCGTATGACTGTCTTATATATCCTTATTTTTGTATTGCGATGTATGTCTTTGGTTTTAAAGGTTGGCAATAAGGCAAAATAAGCTTTATTCGCGAGAGTTACCCTTCTTCTAATCTCTCTTTCTTCACTTCCATCTGTTGTGATGCTTACCCCTAAGTATATGAAATGGTCAACCATTTCTAAATTGTCATCTCTGATAGTCATGTTCTGGAGCGGAATATTTGCTCTTGTTTGGACTAATATCTTTGTTTTATGACTATTTATAATTAGTCCTATTTCTTTTGCCCCATCCTGTAGTTCTATGTATGCGTTTTTTGCCATTGTCATAGATCTTGCCATTATGTTTATGTCATCGGCATATGCTACCATCTGAGTTGATTTATTATACAGCAGGTTGTTCTTATTGACCGACATTTTTCTCACCGCATATTCCAGAGCTAGGTTAAATAGCATCGGTGCTAGTCTATTTCCCTGTTTCAGTCCTTGCGTTATATTTATTGGTTCTGTTAGTTGGCTTTGTATTTTAATGTGTGCTTCGGTGTCAGACATCGTTAGTTTGGTTAGTCTCACCAATTTCATAGGTAACCCTAGTTCGATCATAATCTGGTATAGCTTATTTCTGTTGATGCTATCATATGCCTGGCGAAAATCAACGAATATTTGATATATATCTGTGTCATGTTCCCAGCCTTTACTAAGAATCTGTTTGACTGTAAACAGTTGGTCCGTGGTTGATCTTCCAGACCTAAATCCAGATTGATATTCTCCTATCAAGTTTTCGATGTATGGTGTCAGTCTCTGGCTTAGAATATGGGTGAATATTTTGTATGTTGTACAGAGGAGTGATATGCCTCGATAGTTTGTACACTGCAGCTTATCGCCTTTCTTATGTATTGGACATATAATGCTTTTTGTCCAGTCCGTGGGTATAATTTCCTCTCTCCATATCTGTGACATCAATGAATGTATTGTTTCCACTATTACGTTTCCCCCGCATTTTAGCAGTTCTGCCGGCAGCATATCTACTCCTGGACTTTTACCATTCTTTTGGTCCTGTATTGCTTTCCGTACTTCCTCTATTGAGGGCGGTTCTGTCGTTTCTTCGTTGTGTTCTGTCCCTTCGGGTATGTTATATTCTGGTTGTGGCATATTTTCTTCACCATTCAGAAGTTCCTGGAAATATTTCCTCCATGTATCTTTTATATCTTCCAGTTTACTAATTATTTTTCCAGATGTATCTCTGCATAAATTTGGTCGAGGTTTATATCCTTCTCTTAGGGATTTTAAGTATCTGTAGGCATTTCTCGTGCGGTTTGTTTTGAGATCCTCTTCCATTTGAATTATTCGTTCGTTTTCATATACTCTCTTCTTTCTCCTACACACTTTGTCGGCTATACGTCTTTTTTCTTTGTATGTTTCAAGTTTTTCCCGTGTCGGCCTCTGTATGTGTCTCTTGTACGCTTCATTCCTTTCTTGAATTGCCTGGTCACATTCTTCATCATACCATGTGTTTCTCCCTGGTCCTTGTCGTGTTCCCAGTAATTCTGAGGCTACTTCCATCGTTGTATTTTTTAGATGATCCCATTTCTTTTCTATAGACCACTGTTCTCCATTAGCATCAAGTTTTTGGCTTAGTTGTTCATTGAGCCTTTGTACTGTTTTTGGGTCTTTTAGCTTTTCTAGGTCTAGTTTAGTTTGCCTTGCCTGTCCGGCTTCCTTATTTCTGTTTATTTTACATCTAAATTTTGTTTGTACCAGGAAGTGATCCGTTCCACAGGAGGCACCTCTTCTGCTTTTCACATCGCATATGCTAGTTGCAGCCCTTTTATCAATGATCACATGATCAATTTGATTAATCGTTACTCCATCCGGTGATCTCCACGTGCCCTTGTGGATGTCCTTGTGCGGAAAGCAAGTCGAACTAATCCTCATATTTCTGCTGGTTGCGAAGTTTACTAGTCTTTCCCCATTCTGATTTGAGTTTTCATGTAAGCTGTGTGCCCCTATTGTTTCCCGGTATTCCTCTTCTCTTCCTACCTGAGCGTTGAGATCGCCTATGATAATTTTTATGTCATTTTTTGGGGACGAGTCGTAGACTCTCTCTAATAATTGGTAGAATTCATCTTTCATTTGGTCATCACTTACATTTGTCGGTGCATATGCATTTATTATGGATAGATTAAAAAACTTTGTTGCTATTCTGACTCTGCATATTCTGTCACTTATCGATTTATAATCTATTATAGATGATTTTAGTTTGTTGTCTACTATGAATGCTGTCCCTCTTTCTCTTTTCCCTTGATCTTTACCACTAAATAGGATTGTATGTGTTTTTGTGTCTTTAATGCCGCTTCCCAACCAGTGTGTCTCTTGGATGGCTGTTATATCTAGCCCATACTTTTTAATTTCTTCGAGCAGGTTTCTTTCAGCTCCTGGTCTGAGCATCGTGTTGACATTCCATGTGCCCAATGCAAAGTCCATGTGCCTTAGCCTTAGTCGTCGTCGATGATCCGTCCATTCCGAGGCTTAATTGAAGGATTCGTAACTATAGTTATTGTTTCAACTGCAAGTAAGGAATTTAGTCATTTTTGCAGTCTTTTATAAATTTTCTATAGTATCCAAAAAGTCTTAAAAGGTAATTTAATTCTGTT
Source organism: Agriotes lineatus (assembly GCA_940337035.1). Lineage (NCBI taxonomy): Eukaryota > Metazoa > Arthropoda > Insecta > Coleoptera > Elateridae > Agriotes > Agriotes lineatus. The sequence continues at coordinate 868,872 of CALNHX010000001.1, read as the reverse complement.
GCAGAAATTCGGGTTTGTCTAATTGAATTTTTAAATAGGAGTCTTTACATTTCTGAAATACGTTTCTGAGTCGCTCGAATAAACAATAATGTCGTCAAGGTAAAGCGGTATTTATGACTTTTTCTAAAGTAACTTGAGGGTTTTTTAAACTGAAAGGCATTCGTTTGAAGTGACCATGTCCTTCTTTTATTGAAAAGGCTGTTGTTTCTTTATCTTGAGGATTCATTTCAATTTGGTAGAAACCAGAGGCTAAGTCAAGGGTCGTAAAATAATTTGCTCTGCCTAAATTGACCAGAGCTGTTTCTATTCGTGGTAGAGGGAATTTGACGTCAATAGTTTGTTTATTAAGTTTTTTATAATCGATAATGATTCGCCATTTTTGTTTGCCTGAGGCGTCACTTTTTTTTGGACTATCCGAATTGGAAAGATATATGGTGATTCGCTAGGTTGAATTATATCTTTCTTTTAACATTTCGTCAATTTGTTGTTTGACTTCTTCTCGGTGTATATGTGGTTATCGGTATATCTTAGTCAAAACTAGGGTGTCTCTTTTCGTTCGTATGCGGTGTTTAGTTAAGTTTGTAGTTGAGAGAGAAATTTCAGGAGTATAAAATACCTCTTTATAATCTAAAGAAAGGTTTATTAATAAAGTTTTTTCTTCTGGATTTAAATGATCCATCCTTAAATTATTTTGTAAATTTTTCTTTTTATTATTATTATTATTAAATTTGTTGAAGGTTTGAATTAAAATGACTTTATTTGAATTTTATCTTTCGCAGGAGTGTAACTTCTAGGAAAAGAGGTTGGGATATAATTAATGTTTGGCATGTTGTATCTGATGTATTTATTAAACTTGTTTGAAACGAGTTGATTTGTACTGTAACTATTGCTAAGGCATTATTAGGTGTATATTATATACAAAATTTAAAAAGTGCTAATTTGTATCCGTCATTTCCTACTAGGTAAGGTAACAAATTATTCTGTTCGAGAGGGTAACGTAATATGTCTTAAAATGTCTTTAGAAGATTAAATTTTGGAAAAGTTGCATTGATTGCGTTGTTGTTCTTCTTGTTTTAATATTGATTGGTTATAGTAAAAAAAACTGTAGTTTTTTTCAGCTGGGATCGATGTTCGAAGGGAGGTTGGCTACGAGGTCTGTGCCTATTAGGTAAATGGAAAAAGTTTGCAGTTGGATCTAATGTTCCATAGTAAGTTTCACAGTGATTGTGATTTGATATTTCAGGGTTTCAAGAGTTGTTGGTCGTATTCAGGTTCAAATTGTTGTTAAGTACTGAAATGTTTATTGAATAGTTCTTCTCTGAAAATTTCTTGGTTAATTGGATTGTTGTATACAATTAGGTCTAAAATTGGGTTTATAATTTTGGCTAAATGTCTTCTACAATTTCATGACAGATGCAATTCACACTAGAAAAGGACCGGTCTGTTTTCTTCTTGAATACTGTGATTATCATGACAAATTCGAATATAATTAAGCTTGATTGGTATATTGAATCTACTAGTTCAGGTGATTGAAGGTATATTTGCTCTGAAGGGTGTGTCAGGTTTATGGATTTTAGAAACCCCGTGCAATTTGAAAGACGTGGACTCCGTGCCTCCGTAGACATTGTGGAATCTTTTCGAAAAACGGTTCGCCTTGCAAGAAGTTTCGCATTTTATTAATTTAATCTGTAAGATTAAAGGCTGCAGTGCCGTTTAATTAATGATCATGGACGATTTTAGGAATATATTGCATTCTGTCTATCTTGTGTATATGGAATGCTCTATATTTATAAGTAAAAAATTGTGATTATATAGTTACAACCTTATAATTAATTATTCAAGTTATTCCAGCATTTTAACGATAATTGTCACTTTTGCTATTTTTACTAAGTAGCTTTATTGTTAATTTTTTTAATATATTTTTACAGATGCAACGGCTACTGACCGTGTACCACCAGAATGACTTCGATGTTAAGTTGGAAAGACTGGTGGTTGTTTCCTATAACCACAACATCTTTAGAGATTTTAATGCAGCCTTTGTTCCGTTCAACAGAACAACTAGAGCAATAAACGCTTCTACGTATATACTACGAGATCAGACCCATATGACGGTAGTACACAAAAATCTAATCAAAATGTTTGCTTTATTTAACGAAATATATAAATATATGCAGGTATTTATGTTAATATGGTGGTATCCATATGGAAATGAGAGTCAAATGCAAGTAATTTTATTTGGTATTAACATTCTTCAGCATCGGTATCCCGTATAAAGCAACAGCTCTGTGATGTACATACACTACCTGCTCTATATTTTGTAATATTTTTGTAACAATGTTTCATATTTCTTTGTGCCTCCGCTTATTCTACTAATACCTAACTTTAAGTGATGTTTTATTATTATTGGTTTTTGATCATGTGTGCTCCCAAGTGTTAGTGGACTTCATAGGAAAAATTTGGATTGTCTCCATATGAGTGTTCCTAACTATTTCGAGTGTAATTTGTTCTTCTCGAAAGCTTCAAAGCTGCATAGTGGTCTATATGTTAGTACTTTTTTGAATAGATGTTTGTTCGAGCGTTGCGTGTTTGAATAGTCTTTCGGTTGCACTCTTTGATAGTTCTTCGATGCACACCTTGGGGCGTTTTTCATCCATACTCTGCAATTTTGGTCTTTCAGCCATTAAATGTAATGGTATCTTCTCTAGCAGTTGTATACGCTATTCCAAAGAAAAACGTTGGTTCTGTTATCTGCTTTAAGCTGACTGATCTAGTTTGGTGTCTTGATATTCAAATCTTTTTGGGCCTGTTGTATCGATCCAGGTGTACAAATCCTTTGTGGCATCCTAGAATCAACTTAGGAATGAACAGTCGATAATTTCCTAGTTCTGTTTCCACTTTCAGGAGCAGAGGAAGGAGAGTAATTACAACGTCTAATATGGGAAACGTAGACATAACCCTCGTTATTCCTGACATTTCTTTAAATTTTGTTTAACCTGTTACCATTATCAGCATATTTGCACTCATGCCACCATACTAAGACAGTATAAGTTATAGTGGATATCATCAGCTTGGTACAGAGCCAATGCACCATATTGAATTTTAGCCTCCATTTTAACAAACATCTTTCTGCACGACCAAAAACGTTTCATTTATTTGTCACGCAATATTGATGTTGAAAGTTAAAACCGAAGTTCTTTTCCGGATTGACCTTTGCTTCGCACCATCTGTGTACGGGGTTGAGTGCCATTTGTATTCTGTTGGAAACAGCGCGCCCAAATTGTCCGCAGATATACAGGGTGTTAATACTAAGTCGTTACACCCAAAAATGGCAGTTAGAACTCATCGAAACAAACAACTTTTCTTAGTTTCAATTTTTGAGTTGGTGCCTCTGTTCCTAGTTATTGGAGTTCTTTTGTTTTTTGAAAAATCTTTATAACTATTGAAACAAACAAAAAATTTAAAATTAGCTTTCGGCTGTAAAACATTTGTATTTGAAAACAATGTTTAGGACAAGAGTTGTAGTTGATAGTTTAAGGATTTTATAAATGGTTTACCTTCAAAAATCGATGGAGTGGTTATTAAAAATCTTGTTTTGAAATTTTGGATTGATCGCCATTTTGATATTTGAAAAAATAAAAAATAATTGTAGATGCAAATGTTTTAGAGAGCCGAAAGCTAATTTTGAAAATTTTTGGTTTTTTCAATAGTCCTTAAAATAAGATAGTAGTGACGGTTTTTCGAAAAACAAAGAACTCCAGTAACTACGAACAGGGACACCAAATCAAAAATTGAAACTAAGAAAAGTAGTTTCTTTCAATGAGTTCTGACATTTTCGGGTGTAACGACTTAGTATGGACACCCTGTATATCGTGATGTCATCTGCATAGTCTTGAGCATACATTCTCTTATCTTTCTATTCCCTCGACATGGCACCAACCACGAGGCAGCACAGTATAGGGGACAGTACCTACTTACCCCTTGCATCTGTGACCGACGCTGTTCTGATTATGTCATTGAGAGACGTTGTTACAATTTTGTAAGCATTTTTGTTATCCAGTTGTTGAGAATTCCACTATCTCTCGTTGTTCGATTTATTGAATCGAAGAAGTTATTGTCAAATTTCGATAAAGACCCCTAACCCATAATCATTCGAATATTTTTCCGTCGAATGGTGAGTTTATGAACTGCGAGCTCACAGAATTTGCCTGACCGATACCAATATTCGTACCGTAAACCAAAATAATAAGACATTTTCCAGTACCACGGTATCCCTAATGTATCTGTGAATTAATTTTTCCAGCTTGTTTAAAATAAAAGACATGAAACGTACAGGTCGGTAAGATTTCGCCTGGGCGTAACTTGTCTTTCAGTTTTACTATAACTGCAAGGGCAAGGGTAACATTTTTGCCATTTTCGAGAAGTACCAATGTTTTAATTCTGAAATTGTAAACACATCTTAGCTCTTCTCTGTAATCTCATGCTAAACCGACGCACTTGTCCCATACATGCGTCAACTTCATAAACACCTCCTAATACAGTGCGTTTCACTTCTCACTTTCACACCCATGTGTCTTCCCTATTTATCTTCTGATAGATTTCAAATTTTGATCAACTATACTACCATTTAAAAGAGCATTATTACATTTTTAGAATAATTTTGATGCAAACCGACAGCCTACTGCTATCAAAAATGTATGCGAAAAATTGAAAAATTATAGTAAGCCTAGTTTTATCGAAAAATTGCAAGGGTGTCTTTACAGCCTTAGATACCGTTTTAACAGTAATATTCCTTCTTCTATCACTAGTTTTGGACACAATTGCAGAGTTCTATGCCGTTGCAGGGGTCTTTCACCCCTGGCATCGTCTTCGAGGCTCCCTCTGCCACGCTTAAACTCATTTGCTTATTAACTGACCATCCTGGTAAACTGTTTTCAACTTTTGAGCTATTTTAGCAAAAATACCTCCCTAGTCAAAAATGTAATCACCGCTCGGCGTTCAATTTTCTCCAAATCGACTAAAAAATCAAAAGTTTATATGAATCGCGACAAAGCTTTCCTCATTCGCAATTCAGTTTTGGTACCGTTAACACGTGTGTGCTCAATGTTGTGCAGCAAATCAACAAATCAAGTGACACGGACGACGGGAGCAACCACTGGGAGGCGACCGGAAGATAAGCCTAACTAATTATAAATATTCGACAAATTTCCTAATGCAATTACTACAGAATAATTATACAAAAGGTACCACTAACTACAGCGGCTCCCTACATTCTAAAAATGCAACAACAAATTTCAAACATGCAAGCACCAGATAACAAACCGAGCGCAGATGTTCCACAACAAAATCAAACCTTTGCATATGCAGTGCAAAAACAAACCAAATTTACTTTTCCCAGCAAAGAACAAGCAATACTGATTAATTCGATAGAGGGATTAAAAATAAAAGATTATATTATTAACATAGATAACATAGTAGGCCCCAAAACCGTTTTATTCGCCTCAAGGATATCTAACAACCGCATATGTATATACCTTCAAAACAAAGAAATAGTCGACCACGTAATAAAAAATCACAAAACGACACAGATAGATAACAAGGAAATTAGCATACGCCGGTTGATCACGCCAGCAAAAAGACTAATACTGTCAAATGTGTGCCCTTCGATACCGCATTTCATTATAGAAAACCGCTTAAAACATATTGGACTGCAACTAGTATCTCCTATACATTTTCTTAGAGTTGGAATCAAGAAACAGAGTATGCATATGTCTTAAGTTTCAGGAGACAAGTGTACGTTTCACCTAACGAAAAGGAAACCGCCCCAGAAAGCCTACTAATTCCTTATGAAGCTATTGACTACAGAATATTTATAAATGAAGATAACATTACATGCTTTATATGCAAAAAACTAGGACACAACCGCCCTCAATGTGAAAACACGACGACGACACAGATGGTCGTACTAAATACCACTCCAACAAAAAGAACGGCATCACACTTCACATCAGAAACAGAAAATACGACATCTAATGACGAAAACAAAACAGAAACAAAAAACACAACCGAAGCAACAACAAGCAATAATCAAATAACAACTAAACCTATCATTAAAAAAATTAAAACGACAACCCACAACGAAAAAGAAACGCTCGAGAAACAACTGGAGCCTATTCGAGAAGAAATGGAAATAAACAAGAAAAAATACATTTTAAAATTTGAGGATTTCAAAGATTTCATTGAAAATACATATGGAAATCCCGACCCACTATCAGTTGCCAGAGAGTACACACCAAACACCCACGCCTTAATAAAAATGATTTATGAGTTATACCCGAAACTGAACACAAGAGCAATAAAAACTAAATTCTCCAAAGTAAGCAACAAAATTAAAAAACAACTTCAAACTGAACTGGGTACAGCAGTTTTCTCTATTCAAGAATCGCTACTTTTAACGTCCAGTAGAGAATCGCTCGTAGAATGATCTTACAATGGAACTGCAACGGCTACTTTGCACACCTTGGCGAGATAAAAAAACTCATATCAGAACACAATCCAAAAGTTATCTGCATCCAAGAAGCACGTTTAAAGACTACACAAAACGTTGATTTAAGAAATTTTACGGCATTCAGAAAAGATCGAATTAATACAACTAACGCCAGTGGCGGAGTAGCAATTTTATGTAAAAACGAAAATTGAGCAAACCAAATAGCCATCAATACAACAATAGAAGCCGTTGCAATTCAATTACTTACACCTATGAAGATAACCATTTGTATATTTACCTACAAATGTCAATATTGAAGAAAGCGAAATAAAAGGATTACTGAACCAACTACCAAGACCGTACATAATAGCAGGGAATATTAATGGGCACAACCACGTATGGGGATCAAATACTACAGACAAAAGAGGAAAAATGATTGAAAACGCAATAAATAAAAATGACTTAATACTATTAAACGATGGATCAAATACCCACTTTTGTAGCCGAACAGGAAAATTCTCCTGTATAGACATAACAATATGTGAACCCCAAATCGGACACAAATTCACATGGCAAGTGTTACAATTCCTATACAAATGCGATCATTTTCCCATAAAAATACATGCTCAAGTTAACGCAGAAGACATCACCCCACCCTATTTACGCCAAATGGAAATTAAAGGACACAGGCTGGGAAATGTACTCTAAACGGGCAATTATAGAAAGCAGCGATTTCACCGAAAATACTGACATAAACTACATAGTGGACCAATTCACACAGTGCATCACAAAAGCAGCAAATGAAACCTTTGGAAGCAAAAAGATTCTAAAAATTAAGAAGGTGGGATTCTGGTGGAGCAGCAAATGCGATGAAGCTATTAAAGAAAACAAAAAGGCACTGTACAGCTACAGAAAAAACAGAAACCAAGAAAATCTAATAAACCTGAAACGAACGCAAGCTATATTGAACAGAAATGCCTGGAGGCTGATCAGGTTTCCGTTGCTTTGCGCTGGTTCTATCCCTTAAGCACATAAATGAAACTGCATTTATGTTTTAAACCAATGTAGTCAATGGTACTTAAAAGGGACGACAGTAAACTACCCTGAGGGACGCAGCCTCACGTTCCAATAATATTATGGCTTGGTATCAGGGTAGCGACGTAGTGCATGAATCAGACATTAGATGCAGATTGTTTTATTACGAAAATAAACGTTCTATTTATACAAAACAAGAATGCTTAACTAAGTAACATATCAAAGTTCAGAATAGTGTAGGTTACTGGAATGCGTTTAGAGGTACAAAAACAGCAATTTAGCACAGTAAGCTTTTTATAGTTCCGTATGTGTTTGCAGGACAGAGCGGTGAACTTGGGTTTACTAGGTCGCTTACGGCGTGAAATGCCAAGTTGCAGTTTGCTCCGGTTTTTAAACTCGATGCTTGCGAAACAAGATTGGTTTTTAATATTTCGTAAATGTGAACTGAAATTTGCCTGTTTAATTTAAGATTTAAACAGATCTAAATTAAATATAAACTGGCGAAATTATGAAGTAAAACTGGAGGTTAAAACTGCTTGTTTATGAAATCGGAAGTACATTTAGAACTTCTGACTGGATTTCGTAAATTTTGTTATTAAAATTTATGTGTGTTTAAATCAAGTTTAAACAATATTAAAAAGAGCAATTGTACAAAGCAAAAAGGAATCCTGGGAAAAATTTATTTCCACAATTACAGCCAATACAGTTTGGACCAAGATAAGAGCAATCAAAGGAGAAAAGCCACTACAACAAATAACAATGCTAAACTCAGAAAATAAAATTATTACAAACACCCAAGAAATAGCAGACACACTGGCCAATAAGTTTGAAGAAAACTCCAGTCACTTATGTTATACCAAGGAATTTCTACAAAAAAAATGGAAACAGAAAAAGAACGCATACAGACAGAGAGTTCAACACACCTACCAATAAATAAGCCATTTACTCTCGACGAACTAGAACATGCTTTAAGAAACATGAAAAGAAAGAGTAGCCCTGGACCTGACGGAATCACATACGAAATGATAACAAATTTATCCAAAACTTCACTACAGTATCTACTAAGAATTTATAATATCATATGGATAAAAAATGTATACCCAGATAAATGTAGAGAAGTAACTGTAATCCCAGTACCTAAACCACATAAGGACTAAACAAATCCATCTAACTACATGCCAATAGCTCTCGCAAACTGTATGAGCAAAATACTACAAAAAATGGCCAACCGTAGGCTATGCTGAATGCTAGAAACCAATAATATTATAATAAATGAACAGTGTGGGTTTAGGGAAGGAAAATCTACTATAGACCAGATTATTGCACTACAAACAGAGGTACAAAAATCGTTCAAAAATAAACAACACTTAATTGCAATATTTTTCGACATCCACAAGGCCTATGACTCAGCATGGAAACACTATATCCTCAAAACGCTAACAGAATACAAACTAAACGGACACATCATAAAATACATAGACAATTTTCTCGAAAATAGGAAGTTTAAAGTAAAAATAAATGGCTGTCTATCACACAAAAAGGAACAATACAACGGAGTACCGCAAGGTGACGTACTAAGTGTAACGCTTTTCTTAATTGCAATGAACAAACTAAAAGAAACTGTTTCTAACAACACTAAACTATCATTATTCGCAGATGATTTAGTGATTTACTACAAAGGGAAAAACATAAACACGATAAAAGAAAAACTACAAAATTCAATTAAAAACTTAGAAGAATGGTCAGCCACCACAGGGCTGCGGTTTTCAGAAACAAAAACACAAGCCATACACTTCTGCAGACTTAGAAGGAATCACAAACATCCAATACTAAAAATAAATAACAGTCAAATCACATTCTCTACCTCAATACAATTTTTAGGAGTAACATTAGATACCAAAATGACATGGGTTCCGCACCTACTAAATCTCAAGAAAGAATGTTCATTAAAACTAAACATCATTAAGACGTTGGGGCATCTGAACTGGGGAGCACATAGAGATAACATAATCAACGTGTACAGAGCCCTCATCAGGTCAAAACTTGACTATGCGTGCATGGCATATTCAACAGCAAAACCTTCGAAACTAAAATTACTAAATTCCATACACAACACCGGAGAAGGTAAAGAGTCTTTACCTTCTCCGCACAACACTGCCCTACGAATAGCTACCGGTGCATACCGAACAAGCCCTGTTGACAGTGATTTAGTAGAAGCAGGAGAACTATCTCTAGACGACCGAAGAAAACAATTAACAATAAACTACATAATCAAACTCTCTAGTAATCCAGCATATGATAAAATATTCACAAATAACCAACAAATACCAGATACAACACCTTTACAAAGAACTATAAAAACATACTTAAACGAAATTCAATTCACGCTTCCAAACACTCAAAAAATATCCATGCACACACATCCTCCATGGTTACTCCGACGCCCAAACATTATTTTATCCCTCACAAAATACCCCAAATCCCAAACACCACCAGAGCTCTACCGAAAATATTTCTACAGTATTAGAGAAAGATATAAAGAATACCATTTCATATACACCGACGGATCTCGGCACAACGGTCGTACCGGCGCAGCTGTAGTAACAGGAAATGACACGTATAAATACCAACTACCACCATCATGTAGCATATTCACCGCAGAAGCTTACAGCATCAAGAAAGCTACAGAATTTATAAATAGTTCAGAAAAACATAAATTTATCATATGTACCGACTCTCTTAGTGTAGTACACAGCTTGCTCGATATATATGCCAAGGAACATAGTATACAATCCATTCAAGAAAACATCAACGAAGCCCTAGAAACCGGAAAACAAATAAGAATTGTTTGGATACCATCGCATGTTGCGATAAGAAGCAATGAAGACGTGGACAAAGCTGCAAAAGAGGCAACTACTGAACATATACAGAAAATACAAATACCAGTAAATGACGTTAAGAGTGAAATCAAAACTAAAATAAAGAAACAGTGACAGAATAAGTGGAAGAACACCCCTCCAAATAACAACCACCTAAGAAAAATAAAAGAAGAAACTGTAAGATGGCACACAATAGAAAGCAGAAAATCCAAGTAACATTAACGAGACTGAGAATAGGCCACACACGCTTAACACACAGCCACCTAATGCAAAAAACCAAAACCCCAACATGTGCCACTTGCAATACACGGATAACAGTCCAACATATTATAATTGACTGCAGGGAGTACACAGCACAAAGAGAGAAAAATAAGATACCACCTACCCTAAAAGAAGCACTCGCAAACGATCTCGGGAACATTAAAAATATAGTAAGCTACCTTATACATACCAGTCTACTTAACAAATTGTAAGCTCTATCATAACTTAATAATTAGATGAAACTGTGATTGTAAATACTATTAATGTATCAAGGTATTAGTGGCCTGTGATGCCGAAATACATTTTTTGTGTAAATAAAAAAAAAGCTTTCCAAACTGTTAGATAACACAGACCCTTTTATAGAAGAAAAATGCTTCATGTAAATAGTCGGTGGTTAGACAATAAAATGGTGATTCTATAGAAAATTTCGAAGATTATCAGAAGAAACTGTTTAATAATAACGTTCTACAATGGCTACAATGTCTTACTGTATGCATCCTCATTGCGCTTGCACTCGTTCATTAAATAAGTGTCCATTTTAAGTTACATACATACATACTGTATTAAACTTTTGCCTTTCTATAGTCACACTGACAGTTCCCATTATGTGCGTTTTTGTAAACGAGGTTTTTATATTTGCATTTTGTTTGAAAGGATTACTTTAAAAATCTTTCCAGGTGTCTGCACAGTTGTACAAGTTCATGAGCAATGAGTACCGTTTCTTCCCTATAACCGTCAGTGAGGACCTTTGCTATCATCACAACCGCAATAGTTTCAATATAGCTGAAGGTCTTAAAAAAACGAGCAACATTCGCGGTTGTCCCCCGAAGAAAGTAAGCGCCCTTTCAGCTGCCTATTTCGAAATATCTACAAACGGTTTATTTTTACAGGGATTTTATTATGCCACGTATGCAATGGTAGATTATTCAAGACTACCACCCTTTATACCCCGTGGAGCTTATATGATGGACCTAAACCTGTTCAATGAGGCAGATTTCTGCGTTCACGTTGAAGCCTATTTCATTGTTCTAGATAAACCCATCAAGATAAAATAAATAATGATTGTGCATCTTTGGTATATTCTGTTTTTCTATTTAAACGTGTCACTGGAAGTTACTTTGTAAACACAGTTTTGTTGAAATAAATTTAGTATTTTTGTGAAAAAATGCTTTTTTTCTATACCACATGTTAAAGTGTGCTTTTATCAACTCAAAACAAAAGGTCAAGTTTTACTTTAACATCAAGGATAGATAAAGTAATTTAATTTTCTAACTTTTGTTTAAATTAAATATGACAGCTTAGTATTATCGTAGCAACCCAATCTAGCTACTGACATTTTGAAATGTGATTGACTGTCATTATTTTCTTTTGAAATTATTAAAGTTCTTGCTATAGAAAAAAATATTGTATTATACACGACGATAAAGTTATTTCTATCCACTCTTGAATCATTAACGTCTCGACTTCGTCTCGACGTTAAACGATTCACACGTGGATAAATTTTAACTTTATCGTCTTGTATAATAAATTACTATTATATAGTTCCAAATTGCTAAATCGAAAAAAAAAAATCAGTATCGTGAACCACTCTAAAAAACGTTGATATTGTTCGAGCATACGAGTTCTCACACATAATTCTCTTCGTAATAGCGTTTCTGAAACGTAACTAAACGAAAACTCATGAAACGCACTGCTGACAAAGAATAATAAAGCTGACAATTTAATTTTAAATGTCAAAATGACACAAGTCGTTTACAGAAAAACCTGACTAAAATAAACTTTCCAATAATTAAAAAAAACAGTTTTGCCCATTTTATCTTGAAAATTTGTATAGGAAAAAAACGTACTTTTCCACGACCGGGAGTAGAAGTCGGTTTCTATAGCATCAAAATTGTGACAGAAGTAAAACATTTATTCCCTAGAGACTAAATAAGACAAAAATTTCCCTAGGAAGTTTTCATTATGACTTACACAACAATTATGTCAAATTCGAGGTTATCAGGTTAGATTTTGCGTCAATTTTGACACAAACTGACGCAAAACCTAACTTGCTAACCTCGAATTTGACGTAATTGTGAGCTCTTGTCATAATGACTTACAGTGCCACCAACTTTAAAATTTACCATAGGCTACTAATTTTAAAGTAATTGTAACTAAAATGTCATAAATGACGTTTAAAAAATACAGGTTTTTTGTTTAAAATCTTCCTGCAACATGAAAAAAATAGTATATGCAACTCCGAGAGAATGCTATTTTGCTTCAGTGCAATTTCTCTCCCTCATTGCATAATATACTATTAGCCATGATTACATTATATCTTTGTCCTGCTAATCATTTTGTTTATGTCTTACTTGTCGCACTCATTAATTTCCTATGTTCAAAACGGATTTCGGATAATCTGTAGAATGTTGGCAGGGTTAAATAATCAGGCCGAAACAATACCAGTCAATAGCTTCCTTATACATATGGGAAGTGAAGTAGAGAAACTCCTGGATACATTGAATACAACAGCTGACGATCGGGGAAGCTACTTTAAAATCAAGGACTAGACTGGATACTCATTACGTTAAGAAGACGAACATAATGTATGAAAGAGCAAAATTCACTCTCCGCAAAAAGAAGGTGATTCTACACAGGAATTTATTTCAGCTGTCGTACAACTAGCAAAAGCATGCAACTACGGAGCAATGACAGACGAGCTGATCCGAGAGTAAAAGTAGGGACACCACTAATTGGATTATGTCAAAGGTCAACGCGAATTAAATTGATTGACCTAATTAAATCCGCGAATTAAATCCGTGGATTGACCTAATTAAATCCGCGGTTTGACCCAATTAATTTCGCGGTTTTGCTCTAATTAATTTTGTTATGTGCTACTGATTAAATTACGCGGCGGCCATTTTTAATTTGCTTCCGGAATTACGCGGCGGCCATTTTCAATTTTCGCGCGAATATTTGAATTTTAAATTTTTCAGATTTTTTTTTTAAGTTCCATTTTTTGAATTTAAACTTCCCAGGATGTCGGCCATCTTGATTTTCTGCGTGCGCACTTCTCTCGGATGCCTGTTTTAATTTTAATTTAGCGCCCGTTTTTGAATTTCAAATTGATAAATCTATCTCTCTCTGGTACTCATGGGGCGTTGGTTGTCTCTCTTCCATTCACAGGATGGATGTTTAATTTTAAAAAATCTTTGGCGGACTCGGATTCGAACACGCTACGTTCGCATTCGCATTGGGCTGACATCGACCTATGCCGCTAAGCCACCGAGGCGTCTTGGATTTTAAGGTTTGAGCAGAATGCTACTTCGCTGTTCTCACGTTATACTGCCAGACTTTAAAACTAAATATTTTTTGAAAAATATCATTTATAATAATGAAATTACATTGTGTAGATTACAAAAAGGTTGAAACGAATTTAAAAAAAAATGATTCCGTAAGTGGTTTTGCTGGAATTAATTATGTTATTTTTATCAATTGGCCAAACATGTCGTTGCCTGTCGTATCGCGCCCGCCCAGATTTTAAAACAAAATATTTTTTCAAAAATACAAATTATAAGAATGGAATTGTGTAGCCTATTGTGTTTAAAAGTTGATACAATTTTTAAAAAATTGGCTTTGTAACTGGTTTTCATGGAAATAATTCTTTTATTTTATAATTTGAGTTACGCGCATGAATGGATTATCGAGATTTCCATTGTTCCTGCCTACTATATTGCTGAAAATTTCCTCTCGACCGTCGAAAATTTGAAAGCTACTATTTTTATAATTTGGCCCATCAGGTCGTGTGCTATCTCACCCAATCCTCATTGGTTTCTAAAGCTTTCTCTTTTTCACTCGTAGTCCCGAACTTGAACACAGCGAATGAAATTTGTAAACGTCACCGCATCAGGTCGTTGCCTGTCGGCAGTAAGAGCTAAAGTCAGATCGTGAATATAAAACGAGTTAGAAATTTGATTTTAATATACTCCTGAAATACTAAGTATGAAAAGATCTCATATAATTTTATTAAATTATTTATAAAAACCGCTGTTATTATCCATTTTTCATATTTGAAATGCTAGAATATGCTTAAATTTATGTTGCTATGCGTAATTACAAAAGACGTTATAGCCCCAGGCTGACTTTCTATTGGTCATCCGCTACAAACTTTAGTCATACTGCAGTTCTCGGCCACAATTATATATATCAGCAATAAGATAACATGAACGAGAAGATAACACGTATTGCTTGAGTAAGAAAGAGATAAACATAGTAGCAAATATTCGAGAAGGCTTGACTCTTAATTTTAATTATGACATTTGTCAACTAAACATGCCTACTAATATAATTTTTTGTATGGCTATCTCTTTCTTACTCAAGCATTGTATTTGCTTGTTCATGTTATCTCATTGCTGTTATAGATAATTATGACCACAGCAGTATATCCAAACTTACACTTTTTCAAATTTTTTGAAAACTCATGCTAGCTCAGTTTCAAATTCATCAAAATTTATATAACCAGAACTTCATGCTAGGCCGTGATGTCTATCCTCCAAATAGTTTATGCCTTTTTTAACGTAATAGGGCAGAGTGACATAATTTTCAGGGGGGTTTTAACACAGAAAACTACTTCAAAATCAGCGACTCCTCATCAGCTTATGATAACCACATGTATGGTATATCATAAATTGTGAAATTGGACGAAGTCATTAAAAGGGGGAGATAGTTTATGGCATATAGAAGTTGAAATAAACGGACAAACTGTATCGTTCACGATCGACGCAGGCGCAGATAAGACCATTATTACCTACAGACTATACAATGCAATGGAAAATAAACCGAAGCTAATGACACCACCAAGCAGATTGTATGAACCGGGCAACCAACCTCTTGATGTTATGGGAATTATCAACGTACCGGTAAACTGGAAAATTAAGGATCACTTAATTACCATATGTGTCATGAACAAAGAAAATTTATTAAATCGGCCTGCTATAAATAGGTTTTGCTTGATCCAGTGGGTCGATAAAGTCACCAATAACAATGACAAACAAAGTACAGCTAACATTGTCGATAAAGATGCAGACTTATTTACCGGCATAGGTAAATTTAAAAAGATACAGTATAACATCCATTTAACAGAAGGTGCTGAACCATTTTCCGACTCCACCCCAAGAAGAATATCATTGCCTTAGTGGATAACGTCAAAACCGAATTAAACCGAATGACGGAGTAGAGTGTAATTACAGAAATAAGTGAACCAACTTTGTGATGTGCAATAATGGTAATGGTCTCGAAGAAAAACGGGACCATACATATATGCACTGACTTTACAGAATTAACTAAGCATGTTCTTCGCGAAAAATTAATACTTCCCTGTGTAGATGAAACCCTAGCAAAGATTGCTGAAAACCGAAAGAAACATGACCAATATCTACATGCAGTACTCAATAAACGACGGAACGCAGGAATCACATTGAACAAAAACAAGTATGCCTTTGCACTAAATAAAATTAAATTCCTGTCATATCGTCAGCGAATTGGACATTCATCCAGATGAAGAACGTGTCACTGCAATAACGTAATTTCCTGCACTGCAACATGTATCCGAAGTACGGCAGTTTCTAGCATGGTAAACTACCTTACAATTTTATCAGCCGAAGAACACAAAACTAACAAACTACGAGAACTACTTAAAATAATGAATGCATTCTTGTAGACAGACTCCTACCAAAAATGCCTCGAAAACCTAAAAAACAGTCACCTCTGCTCCCGTTCTCGCCATGTACGATGCCACTAAGGAAACAAAGATATTAGCAGACTCTTCGTCCTACGGTATTGGAGGGACGATGGAACAAAACCAGAGCGACAGCAGTTGGCATCCAGTAGCATACTGCCCAAAATATTTAAGTCCTACAGCGCGAAAGTACGCCCAAATTGAAAAAGAAGCTCTCGAAATAGTATGGACATCCGAAAAACTGGACAAATTCTTGATCGGAAAGCACTTTATAGTCCAAAGTGATCATAAAGCTCTCTTATACTTGCTGAAAGAGAAACCCATAAATGAACTAACCATTGGTATACAACGATTTTGTATGCGAATGGTAAGATTCGATTCACCATCGGAAACATCCCTAGAAAGCAGTTTTTACCCCGGATCAATTGTTTACATTTCTATTGCGACACGGTAAACATGACAAGGACGTGATTTCAGAAAAAGATTGTCTCGGCCACATTGACTGCATAACCTCCGATATTTTCCAAATTATCAGCCTAACCAGTGAAGATATCTTGACCGCCCAAACAAGGACAGAGCACTCAGAGCATTGGAATGATATATAATAATGAGCGGGCCAACGCAGGGTAAATGTGATCAACAAGAGTAGTGTGCGTTTGCCGATTCTAAGACCTCCCCTCACCACTTTGTGGTGAGGGAGTCAAGCTCAAGGTCATCCACTTTCCCCACCACTTAGACTTGAAGGTCAAGGTCTTTTATTCCCCCACTACTCGGACGTCAACATAAAGGCCGAAGTCATTCACTCCTCCCACCACTCGGATATATTATTTATTTATTGTTGTAGACAACAGCTAATGCCAACGACAGGCTACATTTTAAATAATTTATGTGTATATAGTATAGGCCAGTTTCCAAAACAGAAATTAAGAAAAAACAAGAAAAAAACAATCAGAGAAACAAATAAAAAGAAACTTTGCAATTTGCTATCAGAGTAAAGCCAATAGCAAAAAATGTTAAATATTTTATAACAACATGAAAAGCTGAATTAAAACTAAATTTCAAATTAAATTATAGATTAAAACTAAAGTACTAACACTTCACAGCGTGGCGTTGTTGGGTAAGCGCCAGACTTGCATTAAGCAAGTCCTCGGTTCGAATCCCGCGGGGGTCGGAATTTTTCCGCCTTGGCGATTGGAATCGGGCTCGGTGAGACTATTCACAGTTGGGCACCAAATTAACTGTGCTTTACTCAGAACCACAGACCTAAGAGATACAATGGTTGCTGCGCAAGCACCAAAGGCGCGATCCAACTCTGTATCCCGAATCCGAGGCAAGTTGATCATTGTACCGCCAGATGCCAGCGCATAAAGCACCAACCCATAGATAATATAATAATATATTATTATATTATCTATGCACCAACCTCGACACCGCAAGGTAAATGAGGTTACAAATAATACATACATATACAACTAAAGTACTAAGCTAAAACTTAAATATGCCTCGCACGAATATCAGCCTCAACTCTTGGTAATTTTAAAACATATTTACACATTCCCTTAGTTTGAAATTATAAAATTAAAATGTCCACTTACAATATTTGCATATTTACGTATTCTATAAATTGGCAAATTTATTAATGAATTTGTTCGCGAGTGTGGAAGAGAAAATATTTGATTGCATCGGGAAACTTATCTGGGTACAAGCAAACGTAATGTGTGTAATATTGGACTAACATCGATTTCGTTGCAGTTTTGGACTGATTGTATGTTTTTCCATATTTTTAAATAATTCGCAAAAAGTAATGATTTAAAATATTGCAAAACATTGGGCAAGTCATTTATTAGCAACAAAAAGAGCAAAGACCTAAATTGACACCCTAGGGAACTCCTGAATTAAAAAATTTCTATGTGACTCACAACTATTACATACTACATATTGAATTCTGTCAACAAGATAAGATTCAATTAGATTGACAAGACTATTTGAAAAGCCATACATTTTCAACTTCGACAAAAGCACATTAAGCGACACTCAATCAAATGCTTTTGCGAAATCCGTATATATTACAACAGTCTGTAAATTTTCATCTTCAGATATATCCTGCGTAAAGTGCAATAGATTTGTTACTGTAGAACGCTTAGGCAGAAAACAATGTTGATTTTTACAAATAAGCGTTTGAACATGATTAAATATTCGAAAGTAAAGTAAAGATTCAAACATTTTTGACAGCGCTAGTAATATAGAAATTGGTCTGTAATTTATTACATCGGATCCTTGGCCGCTCTTATAAACTGGCCAAATTTTGGTTATCTTCCATGCAGCAGGATATGTTATTTTATTGAAAATTATATATATTAGCACATTCTTTAAATATATATTGTAGTGACTGCTTTTATTTTTTTAACTTGAATGGTTTTTTTTCGAATTTCAATATTATTTAATTATTAAAATTGATAGCGCCTTGAGACTCTTTCAGGGTTGGTTTGATTATCTAGTTGCTTTGTTAAGTTAAATTTTATTTTTTAAATGACTTTCAATTGCGTAATAACATTAACTGTCATCTTTTATGTCAAACAGAGTTCTATTACGAATCTCAATCAGATATAATAAATGCTCAATTCTATTTGTATCTTATTGACTCAATATAATACGGTAAGTACTTGTTTATAGTTAATTGCACTTTTTAAACTGTCTTTTATTTACTATAGCGTCGATAGAACAAAACTACGACCCACCTTGCAGTGTTCCTACTCTCACTGCTCTTATCACCTTTAAGATAGTAATCCTCCGGACGTTAGCAGCTTGGACGCCTAGTCAGTCCTGCTGTGATACACTGCTTACTGATAACAGCTGTCAACTTGTCAACTCCTGGCTGCTACCAGGACAGACCTCGCCTTACTCTGCTCGTGCAACTGCTACCTTCCAGAAACACCCTGCTTCATACAGCTCTACGGCAAGTTAGTTGTCACAGACGATCCCCAATTGATATCCTTCTTCCGTAGCTCCAAGCTTCACCAACCTCTATCGTCAGTAACCAACAGAATACCTCGGATTCAGTCGTTTCTCTGCATCTTCCCTGATCAGACCCTCTTATCTTCAGAACTTCTTCCCGAACCCAGTACTTAGCAATACTCAAACCAATGTAATGCCTTGTCAAATGTATTATTTAAAATAAACTATTTCCATCCAAATCTTGTATTCTTCTATAATTAATAACTGTTGTTGCTTCTATTTAGTTCTACCATCTTCTAATTCTCTTCTATAACTGATGCTTCACTTATAATACTCTTCTTTATATTTCTCTTTTATATTCACCTCGTAAATTTTTAATAACCCATTTTAAACCTTTTTAGACTATCACATTCAAAAGAGAGTAATTTTCAATGTTTTATTTCAGACCAAAATTGTAAAAACTACATGTTTTATTAATGCCATCTATAATTTAAGTTCATTTGAGACTTAACTACTTCAACATATTTTTTCATAGGAATATACATTTGTCATGTGTGAGCATGTATTTTTTTTCTAAATTCTAAAGCCCCTATAGAATACTCAATAGTTATCATTTTCACCTTAATTTGTCTCTAATTAGATTTTATTATATGAACTTAATTCAAACAGCCTGTTTTTTTTAATTTTTTAAAATCGATTGCAATGATCTCCCAAATTCTATTTACATATTAAATATTCAGCCAAATCCAACTACTAGTGTACCATAGCATATTATTGGTATCGAATCATGTCCAACAGATTTTTTTGTCTTTAGGTTCACTAAAATTTGGTACATTACTGCTCACATTACTTCCTTTAAAGTTATAAACTGATTTGGAATTTTTTGCTAATGGTTCTGTAATTTCCTCATTTGTATTTAAAGTTTTTCCTTCAAATGTCATGGATAGAAAACACGCTTTCTACACGTTTTTATTTTTTAAGAACTACCAAAAACAAGCCGGATTCTGTTGCATATTAATCTCTATATGATTAAGATAATTCTTGAAGCATTCGGCAATATTACATTTTATTTCAATTGGTACATAAAGCACCAGCCTCTACACCGCAAGGTAAAACGAGTATAATGACAATGTAGGGTTTTCCAATAAAAAGTCCCATTTTTATTATAAAAACTGTTTCGCGGTTTGTGTGGCCTATAGCGCCATCTTGCTGGAAATAAAAATTGTCTATGTCTATATTGTTCCATATAAGGCAAATAAAGTAAATTTTCTTTCCTTGTACATAATATACAGTGTGTCACAGGATTAATGTTGCAAAAGGTGCGATGGACTAAACATTTTTGAATTTTATTTTAAGATTGTGGGATTAGGTCCTGCTTGGTCTGAAGAGAATTTTAAGAATGTTTTCAGTTTTTGAAAAACAAGTTGGCCTTGGCAGTGAAGCGAAAACTATTTTCTCTTCAGGGAAAGTATCCTTTTCGTTTACGATACGGTAAAATTTTACTAAGAAAAGTTGTTCAGAATGAGAAATTTGTGCCTATGAAAAATTTCAGGAAAATCTAGCTACTTCGATTAAACCATCATTTTTAATAATACATTTTCACCCTGTCTGTAATAGATTTTCACTATTTCTATACGTTGTTGGAGCGTGTGTCGTGCCATTTTCTTAAATCGTATAGTTTTTACTGATAAATGTCAAGGATTCAAAGCTTGCTATTCAACAGATAAAAAATGCTGCCAAATTCAAAATGGCACTTCTTAATGGAAAACCCTATTATACATACATATACAATGTTATATCTATAAAGATTGACTGGCGTGTTTTGAAAGTTCAGTTTTTTAAGAAATCGTGATTTAAATTAATTTTTTTTATTAATTTCGATTCGAAGTAAACCAACGTTGATATAATCTGGTTTTAGGCCTGCTCACCGGTACGGAAGCGTACAATGCTTTATAAAATAAATTTTAAAATCCACTTACCATAGCTTCAACATCGTTGCAATCGTTAATCGAATTCGTCAGTATCCTTCAGCTCCAGATAAGGTTTATCGAAATCAGCTTTTTGGTACATATACTGTGGCCCATCAAAATAAACAGTAGGCCTAACAAATATATCCATTTCGAACGTTATGTCTAAATGCGGATGGTACAAATCTACTTTTACTAGAAACAAAATGGATTTTGAAACTTTTACATTCATATTTGACAATACAAGGTCTAAAGTTTTATTATTTTTTTAGTACCAAATTTTGTTGAAAAGTTAATATTTAAAAAATTCATAAATTCGTTTTCTATTGAACCGTTAACTGTTCTGAAAGCAGGATCGTACTTGGGAATGTTAAAATCGCCAAAGATAAGCAAGTTGGAATAAGCAATAAATTTGTAAATTTGCCTCTAGGATATCATAAAATACTTTATATGTTACTGCAGGAGATGATGGTGAAACGTAGACCGCGCACAGGTAAACAATCTGTTTATTAGAATGAACTTTGACTTACAACTCTTCTAAGTCTTATAATTATCCTGTAACCTGTAATTGGCTCTATGCTGTTGATTGCAGTTAAAATAGATAAAAATATTCAATGTAAAGCTTTGAGTTTCAGTGTAGAAAGGTTTACTATACAGCAAAATAACAAATGTTATCAAAATTATGTTTTGGGCATATCTTCCTTCTGAGTTGGAATTTAAAAAAAATTGTGAAAGTTCTAATCTAACATTAATCCATACTGTACCATTAGCAAGCTCATTTTTTAGCCCTTATCCTCCCAATCGCGGTGTACGTGCACTCTAGACTTGACTTTTTTTAGAAGTTTTTTGAGACCTGGGCTTTTGAGTAGCTTTATTTACCTAATTGATTTTTAATTTAAATGCCGTTGCAAATATCCTTAGGGCATGAATCATTTAAAAAAAGGTTTATTTTGTAGAGTGGGGTGCATATGCACCTGCTATTAAAATTGTGTAGGTATGTTACGTGAATATGTATGTACGATTTCGAGTAATTCTCTGATAGTACGAAACTGTAATCATATTTTTATGGGTTTCTCAGCTTGGTTCCGGGAATATCCTGAAATTCTACTTGACCACGTAGTTAGTTCAGTTTAGCTGAATTACTTGTGTTGTATGCTTCGTCGAGATTTCCATTAGCGCCTTTTTCTTTGAACGCTATGAGTGCTGTTCCGAAAATACGTGATCCAAAGAAGAGGAAATTTTGAGGCTACTGGAATATGATAATCCAGAATTCAACGATTTTCTGCAAGAAGACAGCGACGAGGAAAGTGATCATGTGTCAGTTGATGTAGATGAGAATGATGAAATTTCTGGTGATAGTTTAGATGCAAGTGATAATGAAATTGATGGCGCCGTGGAAGATTTGACTACGTATTGAGATGGTATTAAGCCCACATCTTGGCTCTGTTTGCAGTGCACGAAAATTAACCGATTCAATAAAGCACAAAGTTGGAATATTTTGTATAATTGCAATTTTAAACAAACATAAAATATTAAATGCATTGATAATGAGATGCGAGAAACAGTAATTAGTCTGATAAAGGCACGCAAAGGCAAAACATATTTCAAAGGGTTTGAATTGGCTTGTAAATAAATTAATATAATTTAAAAGGAAAGGTTTGTGCTCATGTAAAACCAGACCACATAAAGCTTATTTGACACAAAAGGTTTCTTAGCTGCATTTTAAAAGGAGCGTAGTTGTTAAGTACAAGCAAAGTATAGTGCAAATCGTGAGCAAAGCAGACAGGTAAATAAAGATGAAGCATACTATAATATAAAAAGTTGCAAAGAGCAATGCTAGATGAAGGCAACAGAAGAGAAAAGATAGTGACGGAAAATGGTGAACCCAAAAATCAGTGTATTTAAAAATAAAATGCAATAGTGCAGAGCAGAGCAGTGACAATAATAAATAAATAACGTGTGTGTGTGTGTGCAACGCTATCGAACAATTTTAATTATAAGGTTATAGACAATAATTTAGATTTAAGAAAATTGTAAATATTAATTATCTACTCAAATTTCCTTCCATTTGTAACCTTTCATTATCAAAATTAATTGTATTTAACATAAGAAAATCAACAGTAACTTAGCAACCTGATGCTATTTTGTTTAAAAACCAAGAGAACAATTGAATTAATCTTTATTTGAAGTTTGTCGAATTTGTGCTCCACATTTAACTACAATTTTATAATAATAAACGAGCATTCTACCAGTTAAAAAGTATTTCATTTTATTGTGCCCATCTCAGAGTGCCTGTGACAGTGTTTGTGGAAGTTTCCGCCACATTAAAATATAAAATTTTTCAATCCCATCTGCGGCTAAGGTTCGACAGTGAGCACATGAAAATTCCGAAGTTGGATTACGAGCAAATTAGTCACTGGAGCCCAGAGATCGGCACTGCAAGTGATCAACAGAGTCTGCAAGAACTTCCCAACTAACGTCTGCACCTGGGGGAGTATCTCCAGCAGGAATTCGAAGCAGCATCGCTACGACCAGCTCCGAAGCCATCATTACGAGGTAGAATTAATTGCAATTTTAGGGTTAGGTTTGGAATAACGCACCAAACTACAAGATCAAACTTTCACGGAGAGGCCTGGCGTATTCCCAAGGTGCCAGTTACTTCGTGTTTTTCGAAAATCGAGTGGCGTCAGTAGATTGTGCCGGGTTTGGCGAGAACCGAAGCGTCCATAAACCATTGAAAGAATTGGGGCGCCTTCTACGTCAGAACAAGCAAGATGCGGTGACGTTATCCTAAAAAACAAGCAAGCGGATGTGTTTTTATTAGTTACCAAGCGGGGAAAATTCAAATAACTTACCTGACGCGTTTTTCACAAAATTGTCATTCTGAAACGTTCAAAGAATCGCTACAGCACTGGCGACATTTTGTGTCATCTGTCAGATTGTTAATTATATGATCTACTAAGAACCGTGCAAGTCAAATAACCTAAAATTTATAGCGATAGTACAATTCTGATCCCACCTGAGAATTGAGTTTCGTGTTTTGCCGAGAGCTAGCTTGATTTGATATTGCAGTTAGTTAAAAATAGAAAGAGGGGCTTTGCAACCATTTTATTGGTGTAATTAAATTATTACATTTTATTTTTAACCAGCCGTAATTGATTGACAGGCAAAGTAAAACCACAGTACAAAAGTATTATATTTGAGAATTGTGTGATTACAAATTGCCAAAAACTTAATTAAATTTTATTTAAATTCACATACAGGGACCAGATAGTGGAGCCTAATACAGCACTGCATTGCAGTATGTAGCTACAGATGGCACTGAATGGTCAAAACATCAAAAAAATATAAGAGTTAGTAGGTCTCGAACAAATATATTAAATATTACTCCTGGTTTTCTGTCCTACAGTTCCCGAATTTCTAGCATCAGAGATGCATTTTTGCTGTTTATTACTCCAGAAATCATAAATATTATTGTAATCGAGACCAATCGTAATGCTACTGATTCCTATGAACGATGAAATGCCGACAACCCTGTGAAACTAAGAACACTTTGTTCCAACAAGTAATGTTGAAATATTGGCCTATATTGTACTTTTGCTTACAATTGCTGTATAGTAGTAGTAAGGAATCTGTCGACATGTTATGGTGTTTCGATCCTGCCTACTATAAGCCTATCATTCCAGCTCTATGTCTCGTAATTGTTACCACGAACTCATGTTCTTTCTTCGTTTTGATAATTGTGGAACTAGAGAAGAAAGAAAAGAAAACGACAAATTAGCTGGGATTAGAGAGATATTTGATATATTTGTTGCAAAATGTAAAATGACCTGCAAACCAGGTGTCCATATATCCGAGGATGAACAACTTGTTTCCTTTAGAGGTAAAGCTCCATTCCGTGTGTATATGAATAGCAAACCTGCAAAATACGGGATCAAGATTTTGACCGTGGCAGATTGCAATTCTGCATAGGTTTTGAACGCCATTAGGTAAAATTGTCTGAGTATGAATTTTTTGTGTGCTAATTTTTTTAAGAAAAAATAATAACCAGAAAGGAACCAAGAAGAGAGTCGTACCAGACTTAGTAAGCCACTTACTAGAAGGACATAGAATAACCGCTGATAATTTTTTCACTAGTCTGGCTGAAGGGAATGACTCTTTGTGGTACCCTTAGAAAAAATAAAACGTTTATGCCAAACAAATTGCTTCCTAGATCATGTAAACCTATAAAGTATTCCATTTTTACGTTCAGAAACAATCGTACTCTGGTATCATACGTGCCAAAAAAATAGATCAGTAATATTGCTATCGAGCCAACACATCGATAATAAGGTAGGAGGAGAAGATAAAGACTATATATATATGTAGCTGTATTTATTATTGCGCGTGTGTGTGTTTCTGGCATTATAGTACCAATTTAAATAAAAGCAGTGATAATTTATTGGTCGTTACTATTTTGTTTGTTCTGCTGGATTTATCTTGTACCTTGTGATGGTCCGACGCAAGGATTATTCGATGTTGAGGACCTGGCGTTCTCTCCCTTCCTATTTTTTGTATTCTTTTTCAGTGTAACTGGAACCCCGACCCTTCTCGGCAAGGTAGCCCATTTAGGCCGATATTTACCAGCCGGAAAAATATCTAATATAACTTTCGCCAACAGATTTTAAGGTTCCCCACAGAAAAAAATCCATAGGTGTTAAGTCTGGTGACAAAAACAATCTTTGTATTTCGTTTATAAATCGATTCTTAACAGACTGTTATTAAAAATTGTACTATCATGTGCAGCATCTGTCCAACGTGCCACAATGTTGTGCATTTTAAGCTCTGCATCAGAAACAGTGTGCACATTGAACGAGAAGAAATCTTTTCGTATTTCTAAAATTTTCAGCTGTTGGCCCACCTAAAAACTAATACAAAAGATTCAAAATTCACTATACCAAGTGATTGGATTTTAATATGTTTGCAATCTATAGCACCTATCACTTTTGAAAAACATGCAATTTGGTAGAACCGTTGTTCAATTTCTGCTATTTCAGCATCGTTTCTTGGTAAATATTATTACATAATAACGAAGCTATTGCTTGTGCCATTCGACATACTATTCTGGATGCTGTTGCCTTATGAATTCCTCCAAAATCACCAACTATCAACATGCACCCGGCCAAATAAAATATTAATGTTAGTAGCAGTTGATGTAGTGTATTCACAGCGTTATTTCTAAAATTAAGAAGTGTTTATGTTACGCAGGTAAAGAAACATACTTATTCTTATCTAGTAAAGTAATAATAATTATAAAATAACGTAGATGCCTATCAGCAGGAAATGCTATAAGATGTTCTATATCATTTAATAGGTACTTGTTTAATATTCGGAATCTATTAATAAATTCCATATCATTCTACAATTCAAAATGATATTGTATAAAACCATTTATTTATTAAAATATGCTATTAAAACATATACAGTTCTATTTTACATATATTATTAATTTATAGTAACTAGTCTAATTGCAATGACTGCTGCCTATTTCTTATCCAATGGAAACATCAATATACACTATGGATTTTGTAGGTATTACAATAACGGCAGAAAATACTTCGTCATACTGAACTTTTTAATAGCAAGTTTTGTAACCATTGCAATACTAATAATAATAATATTAATATGAAAGACTTTATTGTCACACAAGCAACTTAAAGTAGATACATAACACAAAAAGATAAAAAAAATTGTGACAAAGGTGAAGTTCAGATGTTATGTAATAATATATTACATACCGAGGTGGAAAGTGTTTCATTCCTGTCGAGAGGTTAAGTAGTTAACCGAGACGCGTAGCGTCGAGGTGAACTTTATCTCGAGACAGGAATGAAACTTTTCACCGTGGTATGTATACAATTTTATTCGCAACCACTTTATTCTAAGCAATAATTGGAAAAATTATTATATTATGATACATGTTGTGACGCGCATGAATGGATCAACGAGATTCCCAGTGTCCCTACCTACACAGCGGTCGGGAATGGATCGCGCATGAATGGATGAACGAGATTCCCAGTGTCCCTACCTACACAGTGGTCGGGAATGCATTCGTTTCCAACCGGCAATCACTTTTCCGACCCGTTGGAAAGTTACAAGTTGGGAATAGCTCATTTTCCAACTTTTTAAAAGTGAGTAATGATCTTATTACATATATGGTTGCGAATAAACATCTATTCTTCCACTCAACCTAGATAATCGTTACTACAATCATAATCAATTAAATTAGGTGGTCAGTAGACATTACAATGGTTAGATCTGTAAGTGGTTTAAATTGAAATTACATACGTGGTATTTGGAATAGGATCAACGTTACTTACAATGCCAATATTTACAATAACGTTCTTCAAATAAAGTAGGTAATAATATTATAATATTGAACACACTAAAAGCATTTTTCTAAATACATACTGTGTAAATTGCAGACTATTGTAAAATTTAATGACTGCTTTAAAACTAAAACTATCACCACAAAGCCCATTTGTAACGAACAAATCTAATACAAAATGCATTACCATTGCTACACAGATGTTTTACATTTAAAATCAAAAATTACAATACACATAATTAAAATGACATGCACCAGGTAATTATCATCTTTACTACAGCTTTTGACTTGTTAAAAAGTAACAATTCATTTTACTTATACTTATTATTTTCTATTGAAAAATTAGTTTAGAAAGGTACACATTTCAATTATTTCCTTTGCAATGTGTTTGCTTATGTACCATTCTGTATTCACAAACAAAACATGTTATGTATGTTTTCTACCTATATGTCTCACCAAATTGCCTTTTTCAGATGTTCTGTATTCACAACGAGCACAACCAAAGGGTTTCTTTCCTGTATGAAACCTCTTATGTACAACTAAATTACTTCTATGCACCGTTCTAAATCCACAAATAGAACAACTATAAGGTTTTTCGCCCAAATGAATCTGCTGCATATGTGAAACCAAATTTCGTTTTTCTGACGTTTTATATTCACAATTATGGCAACTGTACGGCTTTTCTCCTGTATGAGATCTGAGATGTATAACAAAATTATGTTTATACAATGTTTTGTATTGACATACAGAACACGTATAACGTTTCTCCCCAGTGTGAGATTTCATATGTCTAACTAAATTGCTTTTTATTGAAGTTCTATATCCACAGTCAGAGCAACTATATGGATCTTCTCTACTGTGAGACATCATGTGACTAACTAAATTACTTCTAGCTGATGTCATGTACTGACAAATGGAACAGCTGTAGGATTTTTCTTGCGTAGGACAGACATCGCTAACGGAGTAATCTGCATCTTCCAATTTATAATCGCCAGTAGAAGAAAACTTGGGCTCTTCGTCAACATGCGATTTCATATGTTCAACTAACTTGGCTTCTTGAACTGTCCTGTATTCACAAATTGAGCAACTATAAGGCTTTTCCGCTGCATAATCTTCGATTTTTATATCCAGCACTTCTGGCTTAACATCCATTTTAGAATAATCGCAAATTTCCTGCATGCTTTCCAAAACTTCTTGTTTGGTAAGTAGTTCATTAGCATATGCATTCCTATCCGTGTTTCGTATGTTCTGTGTTGTAGCTGTTGTTGTATTCGAAATCTCACTGCTTACAGCTTCTTCTTCAGTACTCATTGTTGCTATTTAAATGCTGGCTTGAAAAGTTAAGTTGCTTAATTGATTTGGTGATCAAGTGAAATAACCACAACTGCAATAAAAGCAGGTTAAAATATCTAATTGGCAAATTTAAGAAATAATCCGAAATTGCATATACTCTACCTTAATTTTTAAATAACACAATTGGGTATACAATACATACAACTAAACATCCTCGACTTACAGGTTATACTAAATTACTAAAAGTTCAGGTCAAATTGTAAGGACTACAATATTTTTCTTTCAATTCAAATCTCTCTCTCTCTCTCTTTCCCTCTCTCTCTCCTTCAATGTTCCATTTGCTCTACTGATGTACAAAAATACTACTATAATCATGTTTCTAGAAAGCAAATATTCTTTTGAATAAACGATTTGGCCTTTTTAAATTTAATTATCAAAACACGAATTTACGAAACGAATCCACTTACGAAAGGGGAACTGTACAATTATTTTACATATATACAAGGTGCTCATTTTAAATCGTGGTCGCTGAAGATTTTGAAATAGATAACCCGTTTTAAATTCAGAAGCAACTTCGTGTTCTACATTTTTAATATACAGGGTGTAGAAATGCTTTACGCACCATAGGGTTTTCAATGGTAATTTTTTCATGTGGCAATATTTGCTTCTCTAATTATTTTAGAGCAAACTTGTATGGAAGTTTTTTGTAGAGAAAAATATTCTGTATCCATTTGTGCCAGCATTTGTCATTTTATATTTCGGAAAACCGAAAATTTAAAGAAATAAAATTGCCATTTTTGGACAAATCAGTGATGCCTTGAAATTATTAAAGCATCTCAAAGCATCAACAAATTAGTTTGCTGTTTATTTGTTTGTATCTATCAAATATAGCTACAACCATGGCACTTATTGCACCTGATCTGCTTCCAGCATACCACCACTTCACAATTTGCACTGACTTTTGAAAAAATTATAATTCTAGTTTATTTCATTAATAGGTTTTCTGACGTAAAATGAGAAAAATGATGGCATACATGGATGCAGAATTGTTTGCTCTACAAAAAACCTAGGTACAAGTTTGCTCTAAAATAATTAGGGAAGCAAATATTTTCATATGAAAAAATTACCATTGAAATCCCTATGGTGCGTAAAGCATTTCTACACCCTGAAAGATAAGAGTAGCGTTATGCGACTAATTGAAACTATCACATATCAGAAGAAGGAGTTACCTATTTTCAAATTTTATGGCGTCACGAATTAAAATGTGAATCTTGTGCATTAGATAAAATCTTTTATTGTCAGTACCGACTTATATACACAAGTAAATTAGCTACAACCGTATGCTAACTTACATTGTGACTGTTTATAATCAATCTAAAAACTAAATTACTTGCCTTATGTATTAATCTTTTGTGCTTTTAAACAATTGAAAATTTATATCTTTAAAATCATCAGATTAGATATTTATCACTGATTTTCCATAGAAGAAAAAGTCGTTCATAATTGGAAATTTAATTGTTAGGGATTTGAAGATACAATCAGCTTTTTGTTGCTGACTGTTACCAGTATCAATAAAAGTCATATACAGTGTGGAAATAAAGTAACGGATAAATTCATTAACTTTGTTAATATTAATTTTTATGAAAAAATATTGAAGGGGTGTAGCGATTTTAATTGTAGGACAGACACTACAACCACCTTTATGCTGCTATGTCATTTGTTTTAAAAGTTATGACGTAATCAATTTTTTTTTAAATGACAACCTGTATTTTTTATTATTGCTTTTAGTAGCACTTTTTATGTTGTTTCAATGATATAACATTTTCAATATGTTACATCTAAAAAAAATCAAGAAAAATGGTTTTAAAGTTTGAATCTTAAAAACCAATAAAATGAGCAAAATAAATCTAGTTACCTACGTTTGGCGGAAAGTCATGACGTCACATTGGTTTTAATTGAAATTTAAAAAAAACAATTGTAAAATACAACTAGAACTACATTCAAAGTTAATCCACCGGTAACTAGATTTATTTTGCTCATTTCATTGATTTTTAATATTTAAACTTTAAGACCATTTTATCGATTTTATCAGATGTAACATATTGAAAATTTTATATCATTGAAAACAACATAAAAAGTACTACCAAAATCAATAATAAAAAATACGTCGATGACGTCAAAACTTTTAAAACAAATGACGTAGCAACCAACATAAAGGTGGTTGTAGTGTATGTCCTACAATTAAAATCGCTATACCTCTTCAAGATTTTTTTCATAAAAATTAATATTAACAAAGTTAGTGAATTTATCCGTTACTTTATTTCCACACTGTATAGTTGGTAGATGAGTGACGCACAATTCTACGGGTATATTGATACCAAATTCTATAATGTAACTACATCACCACCTTTCCTGGTAAACAATCAGAGAATAAAAATTTTCATATTTCAGGGTATTTTGCAAAACTAAACAGTTTTGCAAATCGTATTTTCATGTATCTTGAAAACTTAAGGCGATTTAATTTCTTCTTGTAACAAATGCAACAATACAAATTCCTCTCTCAATGATGGCTTTGGAAATATTCTCTTTTTGTAGTTGTAGATATGGCTCTGTTCAGTTTAAACTGAGCTTTTAAAGAATATAATTCGGGTTTATCCATAGTTGTTCATTATAATAATGAAAGATGAGCTTATTGGAACATGCAAATATACTTAAAGAGTTTATCATAAATGTAGCATATATTAAGGTTGGTAGTAATGTAAGCAGCCAAGGTGAGCATAAAGATGCCTACCGTTGTAAACATATATAGTTGTACGTGGGTCGCCACTCTCCTAAATTTAATAGGTGGCGATGCTCTTGAATTGTGCAACACTTTTAACTGAAATGCAGTCAGTAGCGGTAAATTGGCGCTTAAGTTGAAGGTGCGTTTGAAATGTACTGTATGCCTAAAAGAAATATTGTGTATAAAAGATATTTGCTTTAGAAAAGAGATTAAAAGAACCATTCGAATAATTCTTAACAGATATGAAAAAGTTATGTCAGAACAATTTACCGAACCTCGTGCTTGTCGTATTTTTAGCTCAAATTTAGTCTTTTTCCGATTCATTTAAGCCAAATATTTAGTTTGGTAATGTTAACAAACCTTTATCCTCCACGAAGCTTATTTCCCCTTAGCCTGTATATTAACACTTTGCAGTTTTTATCTTCGTTAAAATGTAATTCTTCGTAAGCTTGTTTTACATAGCAAGCTTTTATCGCGTTTCAATGAGTTGCCGACGCCGCCCAGTCGGCTGTGACCTACGTGTGAATCCCCTGCTTAAGCAAAATCATGTTTCATCATTTCGTTCCGTGGCAACCCTATGCTACGAGTGGAACAAGGATCAAATTAGGTAGCGGCTGCGCAATTCATTTTGGTTTCTGGGATCTTAGCACTCAAAGTGAATTGCTAAAGCTACAGGTTGCTTTATGCGTTTAGGCATGTTGCATAATTCTTATCACTGTATCATTAGCATTACCCTTAACTTCATTGACCAACAGCCTAGAATGTCGCACTGAAACAAACTAACTGCACTTTGATTCTGTGATGCTTCGCCACTCTTTTTATTAACACAATCTAATTAGCATATCTTTGGTTACTTCAAATATCTGTGCATTTAACAAAATATAGTAGCATTTTTCATTTTAAATCATAACATCAAATTAAGTTAATCGAAACCCTGCCGACAGCGTTTTTGGAACCTATTTGCTATTCCCAGTCTAATTAAATTATAGATTACTTATCAATTATGGTTTATAAATCTATCAATATATAATTCTCATAATCTGCAGCAATTAATAAAGTACCAATTCTGTCCATGTTTGATTTTTAATTAATTAACATTTATTTAATAGCAATAAAGGGGCCAGAATTGTCGTATGTAGCATTCCATCTCAATATATTTAAGGTTATTATTGGCTTTAAAAGGTTGCAAAATAAGTCATTAGCCACTTTTACTTCCCACCCCGGGTGGGAAATAGGTTACCATGAAAGCGGGTGGAAAGTTGTAATTTCCAGACAGCTGTCATGGCAACGAATTTTCGCCGCATTGTATTATTAGCTTAACGTCGGTATTGAAGAACTGTCAAATCCAGTTTTCCGATTCTTGTTTAGAATAACGTTGTTTCATTTTTGTCATGATATAAAGTTAACCTCCACTCTTCGCGTCTCGGTAAGCTACTTAATCTCTCGACAGTAATGAAGCACTTTCCACCTCGGTATGTAATATACTATTTTAAGCGGAATAGTACGAGGGAAGCATATATTTGAAGAACAGAAAATTGCTAAATGATGATGGTGATGAACTGTTGTAGAGTGAGAAATATGAAAATAGTGGAAGAAAAAAGTAAAAATGTTCAAAGGTTTTTTAATTATTATTAAAACCGAGGTCTTATTGATATAGCACAACTAATTAGCTACTTATTTACTAACTTAAAATAAGTAATGTCTTTTAAATTCCAAATCGGGTCCAATTTGCTTGCTTTGTCCTGCTTGCCGATTTACACTTTAGTTCGCAGTGTTTTCACTTCCGCACTGTACTCTGCTTTTGCGCTCTTAGACTGTACTTTATTTTCGTACACTTAACTTGATTCGCTTCGCTTCGCGCATAATGCTCTGCTACACAGTGCGACTTTCACTCTGATGATGCAAGCTGCAAGATCTTGCGAAATGTTAGTGATTATGGGTGCACAAACAGCAACAATGCCAAACCTGCCTAAGTGTCCTCGTTCTCAAGGTACCCAAACAACACGAGCCACCAAAGAGCATGGCCATCGCGGGGGGTTTTTGCTCGAGTTCAAAAGGTGCAAGGCACATTAAGCCAGAAAATCCTGGGTGTTCATCTACAAATACTAAGCGGTCTAAGCCGAAATTCTATGTTAAGAAGAACAATGAAAAATGTTGGCAATATTTTGAATATTGGCTAGTTTTGGCATGAATACAAAAATCGCTATATAAATTGCTGCCTCTAAATACGTTGTAGCGTGTTGCTTACTACAAGAGGGCAAGCCTGTGTGCTATGCTTCAAGAGCTTTAACAGATACTGAAAAAAATATGCAATGGTTGAAAATGAATCTTAAGGGATAGTTTTGCTATATTTATGACCTACGTATAACCTTTGTAGCCGATTATGCGTCATTATTGGCCTTAATGCGGGAAAAATAGCAGATATAAATTCACCTCGGTTAGAAATAATGTAAGTTAAGTTACTCCTGAAAATAGACCCCCACCTATGGTGTCGTGCCTATTTTCGTCGCAACAAGCGGTGGTGCATCCCTATAGCCAGTATTATCGGCAAGTAACTATTCAGTTAACACATTACTGTTGAAAATCCAAATGAACCAATCGTAAAACCAAAACCAAATGATGACTTAAACAAAATCCCGCAATAACGGGCAAGTCAAAAAGCCAAGTAGATTTAATAATTTGGTTTGCTATTAAATATAAGAGAGCAGATGTAGCATATGTTAAGGTGGATTGTAAGTAGGTTGGTAACAATGCGAGAAGCCAAGCTAAACTTGAAGATGACTACCATTGTAAACACACTATTATGAAATAGGTAGAGCCCCCACAACTTCTTATGGCGAATTCTGGCTTTAATAAAAGAAAGTTATTGTGGAAGGGTGCTCCTAAATTCACGTATTGAATAAGAATAGTGCTGCCTGTGCCTGTGCCTTATTAAAATGCACAAATATTCTAATGCAAAAGTGAACGATTGTGTGCTCTTGTTTTATTTTAACTACATGCAATAATATTCGGCTGCTCCGGTGAACATAAATACTCTGTCAAATACTGGGTAGAGCAAACCAATTTCTAGTAGCTCCAATTTAACTCGGATTCTACTTGTGAACGCACCAAAACTAAATCTGAAGTAGCTAACCTCAAAATTGACGTAAAAGACGAAGCAGTGTGCACTCGTATAAATCCCAGCAATTAATTTATATCAATGCCAAAATCAGCAAAATACCTCAGGTAAGCAATGATTATTCTCGCATAACAACAGTACTAACGGATTTTGTTCTAGCGTGACGTATAAGTGACGCCACACCAATTGGTTTAGCTTGCAAACGAATGGACACTACCTCCTATAAATTCACACAAATTATAATGACGCCTCGTCGATTTCTGGGTTGTGGGGTGCACTGGATAATTGGGAACTGCGGCAATGCGTAGCGGATACTCCAATCTTGCAAACCCCAGCAAAATAAGAGCGCTTTGCAAGATGAAAATTGCGCAAAATACCTGGTTTGTAGATCCTTCCGAAGCTGGCCGCACCTCTCAGGAGACGCCGACGTGTTTTCTTAGCTGCTAAAGCCCTGGTGACTCCAATCTCTGCCTGAAGTTGGGGGCACCAAACTTGGCTCCAACTAGCTGCTGCAGCTGGTATCGACTCCCAAACGTAGCACGTATCTGGACCTCACCTGCCTGGATTTTCTTGACTGCGAATAATCACAAATTACACCACTTGAAAACTGGAAAACTGGTTCCAATTGTGCCCAACACGTTTCTGGTTAAATAAAACCAACATTTGCACTAAATGAATTAGTTTTTGTAAAAAAAAAATTTTACCTTTCTGGGTGCTAACGTAGAAAAATGTTAACAGCTTGGACAATTTCCAAGCTCTCTTCTGGTTGTTAAATAAAAGAAGGTCTGGTATCTTAGCAACATATCACCACAATTGTTAAAAGTAAATACGGTTTGATACTTAAAATTAACTTATCGAATAAGGTTTTGATAACATCTTTAATTCTTACAGGCTAAGTAAATGTTTTTCTTAGGTTATAATGTAGTACACTTAATACTCTGCTCTTTCACTGTGTTTTTTAACCGCTCTGTTATGTTCTGTAGTTTATTATGCACTTAATAATGTCCTTCGTTCTATTTCTTTGCTATTCGTAAGTTGCTCTTTTGCAACATTTCTTGTCGGTTGCTTCTTGCAACATTTCTAATCCTCGTACTGCATTGCTATACGCTTCAGTTACTTTGTCATTCTGGTCCTAACTTTCTGACCACTATACTGCTCATAACTTTGTACTTGTACAATAACAAACATAATACTGCAAACGTTAACGCTACCATCGTCAAATACAATCCAACTGCATTCGCACTTCCAAAACCTCGTAAAATCTGAGCACAAGAACGTAACCCTTTTGAACTAGCTTTTCACGTTACATCTGCCTAAATTTGTGAAACTCAGCTGCACCCATCAGTGCATTTATCTCAATAAAAGTAAGCTAAGCTTGCACTAATTAAAATAATTAACTCTGTGCCTCGGTTTGATTTTTAATGCATTCTAGTTCAATTGGCAACCAGAATTGTAGAGATCACAAAACCATTGCAACACATAAATGTACGTGTGACGTTATTTACACAAAAAATAGTTATTAAAATATAGCAATTTTTATATAAGCATTAAACATGCGAGAATAAAGGCACTGCTAGACGTTGAGATTTCACGCAGGCATTGGATTTTGAATGCGTATGACAAAGAGGATCAGAAATTCGTCTGGTCGAACTTCTCGCGTCAAGATTTCAGTACAGAGGGTCGATCTCCAATTCAACAGTTAACTTCAAATAGAGAGGTTTACGTAGGTGGCCGATGTTATGCCGTGAATGTGGCTGTTTGGGAAGCCGTATCGTGCCAATTATGGAAAATTGTCGGATGCATTCAGCTTCCCATCTGAAATTCCGATATTGTCTCGTTTGAATACCACTGAATTCCATATCGATATCCTTTCTATCGTCCCGACGCTGCTGTGGGGAAACATTTCATTCATGCGGCGCTCGTAGACACTATTTGAACCGCCACTCTTTATTCTATATTCGTCAAGCAGAATACGCAGTCTTGAAAGGTCTTCTGTCGTATTGCATATTGGATAAAGCCAATTGCCCACTGACAATCTTGAAACTATTTTCCAGGAACGGTCTTCCCATTATCTAGTTATTGCTCTCAGCAAGGATATCGATCAGCCTCGGTGACCGACCACCTTCATTTCCGCATCTTCGCCGTAAATGTTTCTGTAACCAGATAAGTTGGATATGGTTTATTATTCAGCACTGCATGTGTGATTTAGCATACGTAAATTACCGTCAATTTTGTACAAGGTGTATTTAGAAAGTTGCATGTTATGAAGTTAGTTTTAGGGCGTATCCTAGACAGTAGTGCGATAAAATCTTGGTCCCAGTGTATATATTTTGTTTTTCCCGTCGTATTTTTATTCACGCGAAAATTGTGATGTGACATCACGCAAAGCAGGTAGAATATTAGGGATTGCTTGTTATCATTGTTCGTTACGGTTCTCGGCTTGAAATGGGGCCATTTTAAATGTATTTTTATTAATGCTATATTAAGCCCGAGTTACATTATACTTTTTTCAGCTAGAAACTTTGACTATTTTCAAACTAGCCCGACTTGGATAATCTAAATCAGAAATTCTTCGTCCAATTTTGATATTAGAAACGGATAGAAACTAATTTGCGAAACTAGATTCCAACCTATTTTTCAACCCAAATTTCAAACTTGACCTGCGCTTTAACGACAACGTTTTGTACTGCCAACATCTTGTAATTAAATTGAAACACGAACGATACATAACCTCCAAATTAAAAGTTTTTAGCACGCTTTTAGTTTTTTTCGGGAATTATGGCGTCACGAAGCAACAAAAAATGGGGACATGAAGCTACTAAAGCATTGATTGCGCTGTAATATTGTGTAACTAGCTGAAACCCGCGGCATATGCCGCATTTAAAATGTACGACGAATTTAATAACTTTTGTTGCACTAAAGAAAGTTTTAAAAGCACGCTAGAGATTGGCAGTAAGGAAAAGTTCCAAAAAATATATTTTCAAATAGAAAGTCTCTGGAAAGAAAACGCTCGCCTCTGGAAGGCGTCCTAATTAATACGACGTTGTTGGAAAGCAGTAAAAAAATCCGGAAAAAATTAATGCTCTTATGAGATTATATGTGAGAAATATTTGCGCCACCTAAATAATTTTCTGCTGCCTGCAATTTGTGTTTCTTTTCAGGTTTAAGCCGTTGAGGCGTTGAGCGTCATAAAAATATAAATGCGGTAACTCAAGTCTCCAGTTACTCCGTTACTGTTATTGTTAAATAACTCGATTAATTATTATTTCTTTGGCATTTTAAACTGGCATTATTATTATTATCTCAAAAATAGCGTCCATAAGTAACTGTTTATAATGTTTATATGCTAGCGAGTTCATTTTCTTCATAAATCGCTAGTGAATTAATAGTAGATTGTTCTACAAGTTAAGAAAAGTGAGATTTTTCCAGCGAATGTAAAAGTTTTACGTGAGCATGGAAGAATCACATTTCCAATGTGTTGAACATGCAATTTTTCCATGTAGTTGACAAAACTATCTTTTTAAATAATTTTGGTCAAAGTATGAAAGCGCACTGTACTGTATAAATATAACCATTATACATGATGGAATAGACCTTACTTGAAAATGGATGAATCTGTTATTAATTCATTTAGTTCATTTTTAGGTGAAATCAATATGATTTTGACCAGTTATGAAAAGTATCAGAAAGTCACTTTTTTAATGTCACCAATGGCAATGTGAAAAAATAATACATTATAAGGAAGAGAAAAGTATAATTTTTCCCAAGATGTAAGTTTGCAGCTCAAGGGCGAAGCCGAGCACTACAAGTACACAGAGGGAAAAATGGTGTTCTGCCCTGCCGTGTATATACAATTTTTTCAACGGCCAGGATCAGAACCATAAGAAACATTGTTTTGTAACTAAAATATTACTGTAAATCAAAATTATGCGGTAATATTTAGCAGTATTTGAACTGTGTTATTTTACGAATACCATGACAACAGACATTTTAATTTTGTTTCATATTGTCCCTTGAGAAAAATGTGTTCTCTCTGTGACAATTGTTCTAACCTAAAATATGATTCATCGTTCTCTATTTGTGAACGCCAACTGTCCCTTGTATCTTAAAACAAAAGCAATTAAAACTTGTAAAGAAACTGTGACAGTAAGCACCTGAAAAAAGTAATTGTGGTTCTGCGTCAAATGTATTTTCCCTCTTTATTGTTATTAGTAAATTGGGAGTACGTGTTTCTGTGAAAGAAAACATTAGAAGGTTTCATCTTCATCATTAAACGAGTAACATACGTGTCACCAAAGGTATTTTCTCAATGATGCTGTTATAAAGAATTTCCACACCCATTCTTGTAAATCGTGTCTGCGTACCCCTCCTCGAAACAGTTGTTCTATTGTTCCTTCTACTTCTACGTCCTGGATTACAAAAACCGAAAAGAAAAATGCACGAATGCAACCATGGTACCTTTTATAGTGTAAACACGGGGCTGTAGTGTTGTGGATTATTATATAGTTATGGGTAGTGTCATCCATCCGCAGCCAGTTTTTATATGACCGTTCTTGTAAAAGTTCATTATTAACAAATGAACAGGCACCTAAACTTAATAAATTTCGACGAAGTAACCACTCTTGGTTCCATATTCTAAATTTCTATCGTTGGTGTAATTTAACAATTTTAGCAATTTTTTATATTTTTTTAAGTTTTACAATTCTTTTCCGTTTCCGTATTGGCAAGTTGATTTTAAAGAAACGTAACTGCTTTAGAAGAATGAAAACGTATATGACGCGAAACACTTTTGACAGTTAATAATTTTTAGGTTAACTTTTCAAATTATGCTTTAGATTGCTTGAATGTTGACAATCAGCACATCAGCTGATGCTTAAAATGCAAATAACTACGAACATCCTCACTACAAAATGTTCCGATACTTTAAGTCCAATCTAGTACCTTAAATCTAGTATGAAAATAGTCAAAGTTTCTAGCTGAAAAAAGTATAATGTAACTCGGGATTTAATACAGTTTTTTTTAATTTACTGTATGATTTTCATTTGACAAGCGTAGTAGTTCCGCGTATTTTTTAAGGAGAGCGAAGCCCCTGTAATTTAAGCCTACGACCCACTCCCATCCCACTGAGCTTCGGACTCCTTATCTGGCTTATTGTCAGTTGTAAAGGGAATTTCCTTTATAAAAAAACATCTAGTAATGAATATATTTAGTTAGTATAACATCGGGTAGGTAGGTAATGTAAAAGTAAAGATCATGCAAATAATATACATGCACAGTGCAGCAATAAAACCCATTTGAACCCCAGGTAGTAAATTATAAATAATCAAATAATAAAAACGATAATCAACTCAGTGAAAAACAAAATAGATTAGTAAAATTTACCAACAAAAATTGAAGCACCATTCAAAAAGGACAAATAGCGAGGGTATCTACAATAAAAAAGAATAGTGAAAAAGATTAACAAAAAAAGTAAATGTAAACGTTATCAACAATTTGGTTATGCTGCAAAATTTATTAGGTATAAGCCAGAGCTGGGCAAATTACTTTATGAAAGTAATTAATTACAAATTCCCAATTAATGTCCAATGAAGTAATTAAATTCAATTATTCAAATAAAGTAGTAATTCAATTATCAATCACAGAACATAAATTACTTTTACTAGAAATTGTTGTTATTTAGATAACCATATGATAGTACATCATTTTAAACAAGCAAAATTAAATTAATCAATAATTATTACAAGAATTTTGTACCTGCTAATGCCGCTTCAGAGTCAGAAGTGCAGAGTCTGCAAAACCAAGTAGATCTACTTGCATCGAGTAATGGTACTCATACTGACATAGAGGCAGTAGAAAGCAATCCTAAAAATAATGGAGAAGAAGCTACTAAACATGGCAACAATAGGACTGGATGTAGTACAGAAATAGATAACGACAGACATAACGGTCTTGAATGCGTCTTTAAGAACGATGGCTACGCAAATACAGAGACTGAAGCTGAAGAAAGTAATAAATGCAATATATCGATTCGAAAGAGACGGGACAAAATAAAAGTTTAGAAAATTGGGTAGAGAAAATTGACTGTATCGAAGAAAATATTAAAACTGAAATAGATAATATATCTGAAACTTTTGAAAACAGTGAAGATAAAGCTAATGTAAATATTAACCACATTGTGGAATTTGATGCTGAAACAGAGCATCAAATTAAAGCTGACCCTATAGAGATTA
The DNA here is from genome assembly GCA_940337035.1 of Agriotes lineatus. Lineage (NCBI taxonomy): Eukaryota > Metazoa > Arthropoda > Insecta > Coleoptera > Elateridae > Agriotes > Agriotes lineatus. Next base: position 827,788 of record CALNHX010000001.1, on the reverse strand, counting down.
CCAGCATAAAATGGGAGGAACCATGGTTTACATCACCCAAACGTTTCATAGAAGACAATAATTTAGAGACTAACCTTTACAAGTGGCAAAAAATATTTAATTTCATTAAATTCATTTTTATTTCAAGTAGATAACATGTTGAACAGCCCTCGTATGTGTTGTAACTTATTGTAGCGGTAAAAATTATAATGACTCAAAACTGATGTGCCTGAACTAATCTATAAATTGTTACCGTGTACTTATTAGCACATAATTAACGTTTAAAACTATTTTAAAAATTTAAATTTCGTCTAGCAAATTACAGAAAATCGTTTTTATACTTTTTTTTTCTCGATAATGGTTGCAGATACGAAAAAACTGCAAGAGAACAAAAAGATTCTAAACAAAACAGAAAACTCAATTTGTATTTTAGAATCTAACAGCGGCGCACCGCAAAAAAGTTCAGGGGGAGAAAAGGAAGCATTACCCCTGAAAAAATATCTCCCTGTAGATTCTCACAACCATTTGATATGCTCAATGATGTAAGCCCTGCAGCGTAACCTGTATTCCAAATTTGAGCTAAATATCTCAAAAACTGCAGGAGCTATAAAGGAAAAAGTTAAAAGTTAAAAAAAAATTGACCGGAAGTCGACCTCGGTAAAGAAATCCGATTTCCGGTTTCTATATATTTTTGGAATCTACTCTTCAAGCTGAGTCGAATGATACATATCTCGTCCTTCTAAAATATATCTCCATTTTCTTGCTTCTCAGGTAATAATAACAAGTTAATGAACCAATATTATTGTTGTCAATTGTTATGGGGAAAATTAACTCTGTACTTACCGCAGACATTTTTGGCTTCTTACACAATACAGCTATGGTATAAGCATAACGAAGGTTAAATGGAAAGTATATCTAATGGAGGTGGGTAGAACCATATATGTAATACTTATAATACATATATGGGTAGACCAATTTAAATACAAAATGGTGCTTTTATAAATTAACCTCAATTGCTTGTTTGAAATAATTTAGTATTGTTTGTATCCTGATATTGGTTGAAATCGTTATATCTGTTTGGAAACGCCGTGAGGTATTTTAGATTATAGTTAAAATATAAACGTAATCATGCTTCCTTTGCTAATACATTAACCAGTTAAATCAAACTTTTATTACAGAGTACCTATAATTGGAAATATTTGTCTGTGCGCTTAATGCTGCTGAAAGAAAAAGCATCACTATTTTCCAAGTTACCATTTGAATAACGCTAAGCAAGAAATTTTTATCGCTTTTAGAATCCAGCGGCAATCTCATCGGACATTTCGATTGACATGGATGGAAATCTTGATAACGTAACTATCAAGCAGGAACCTAGCGATGGTATTAACGATATTATTAATTTTTGTAAAGTGAACATTAAACAAGAAGAGTTGGAAATAAAAATGGAAGATAATATAGGACATCAGCCTTCCTTTTATTTCGATTTACGAGAAAACCTTCATTGCTGTTCTGTTTGTGAATACAGAACAGCGCGTAAAAATAATTTAGTTGTACATATGCGGACTCATACAGGAGAGAAACCCTATAGTTGTTCGGTCTGTAAATACACAACGGCACAAAAAAGTCGTTTAGTTGTACATATGCGGACTCATACAGGGGAAAAACCATATAGCTGTTCCGACTGTAGATACAAAACAGCACATAAAAATTATTTAATTATGCATATGAAATCCCATAGAGCTAAAAGGCCATATAGTTGTTCCAACTGTAAATACGCAACGGTACGGAAAGATAGATTAGTTTTACATATGAGGTCTCATACAGGAGAAAAGCCATATAGCTGTTCTGATTGCGGATACACAACAGCAACCAAAAGTAATCTAATAGTACATATGAGGTCTCATTCAGGAGAAAAGCCATACAGCTGTACGGAATGTAAATACAAAACAGCACATAAAAATTATTTACTTGTACATAGGAGATCCCATACAGCAGAAAGGCCATACAGTTGCTCCGATTGTGAATACAGAACAGCACGAAAATATCGTTTAGTTTTACACATGAGGTCTCATACAGGAGAAAAGCCATATCGTTGTCCCGATTGTGAATATGCAACAGCACGTAAATCTAATTTAACTGTACATCACAGGAGGCATGCAGTTGTTGCAAATTTGAATGCAGAACAAGACATAAAAACAATTTAATTATAGATATGAAATCTCATATACGAGAAAAACCTTATTGTTTCATTTGTGAATATGCAGCAGTATCCTCACTATTGTATTTTTGTCAATATGATCGGCACGAAATTTGAATTTAGTCAAACACATTATACCGTACAGGAGGAAAAAACCATGTAGTTGTATGACACTGCATGCAAATCTATGTAGAAAGAATTGTACCTGTTAAGTTTTATGCAAACGAAAAAGTTTTGTTTTTGAAGCAGTCACAATGGAAGAAAATTGTGTTGGAAAATGCCAAACAGCAGAGCAACATGTGTTAAGTAAAGGTTGTTGCATAAAGGCGAAAGTATGAGGGAAGGTTAATTAGACATGTGACATGTAATAGACGTTAAAGGAAAATCATAGAAAAAATATTTTAAAATGAAAGCAGATGTTTTTTTAATACATTTCTGTATTTGTTTATACCTAGTAAGTAATATGTAAGTTTTTATAAAAATAAAATAAAAATGCTCATTAGCGTAAGAAAATATCGGGTGTTCATAAACAGTCGTCATCCCAGTTGCTTTGAAAAACAAAATGTTATATCTTTGATTAATTCGTGCAACACAATGAAACGTCATTGAGTACTGTCATAGCGCATTTTTTCTCAATTTTAATAGACATACGTTTCCTACGTCAAAACCTACTGGGATGACGACTGTTTACGAACACCCGTTAGAAATAGAACTATTCTTTTAAAAATTCTTTATAACGTTTGTCTGTGCAAAGTCCACTTCCAACACTTTTTCTGTTATGATGTGTTTTATCGGACTTTTTCCACTGTCTAGGATGTATATCACAACGTTTCGGGGGTTTTTGATCTACTCCTGTCTTCAGGTGTTCCTAGTTAGTCCTGAGAAGGACTGATATTGTATGCTTTTATTCGTAAACTTTTGCCTCTCCCGGGGTTTGAACCCGGGACCACTGATTGCTGTGATTACTAGTGTGTCACTCTTACCACTAGGCCACCAGCTCGGTTATATATTTTAGTTCTAAACTTATATATATTACAATGATATGGTTGTTTAATTGATTTAATTAAATAAATATTGATTAAGAACTACCATGCAAATATTTTGTTTACACTATAAAATTCTAGGTAGGTTAAAAGTGAATTATATTTTATTAACTCGTTGAAATAAATGGTTATATGCCCTGTATCATATTTTATTTATCTGCAAATATTGATAATTAATCGCTAGCTCAATTTGGTAAAGCAATCACTCAATCTCGGTTCGGTTCCTGGCTGAATGTGTAATTCTTAAATTAATTGAGTACGGATCTGTATTGGCTCAACTGCGCACAAGCAAATATTCGAAATTAGGTCAAACGCTACTCCCAAAATGGATTCCTCTGACAAGTTAGCTGACAGTGAATTAAAACAATGTGAAAATTCATCAAAGTTCCACCGGTAATTATTTAAATTCGGCTGTTTTCGCGGCATTAATTGACATTTATTTTCTAGCGTTCGTCGAAAGGACGCGCGCCAATTTCCCAATTGTTTTTCACGGCGTCGTTTTGTGAGTCGACTTCCACCTAACCTCAAATTATGGATTCGGCCTATATTACGGGCTACGGAGATTACTTGGATTGTCTTGAGTATGACTCTTCTTATACATGCATAAACTTTCACGGGCCTCACGTATCTAGTTTTAGGTTAAACAGTACCTGCTCTCACCGATCTTGTATCGGGAGCTCGAAGGACACGTTGATGTAGTTTCTTGGGCTGCTATGGGCCGGATCCTGCTGCAACTCCTGGCACACGTATTCACGAGGCTGTTCGATGCTCTGGAGTCTTTCCCTCTGGGCTGTATCGGGTTGCTCGCATTCACGCAGAGATCGGACTTGGTGCCGCAGCTTCTAGGTTATGTACACTGGGCTGGGAGAATTTTTTAACTTTTTGTGTTGGAATTGGCTACAAACACTCCCACACGACCACGAACATGCACTCAATGAAATGGTATACTTTGTGTGCTGATATAATTTGATTTATTATATGAAAATCTGATTTACATTTTTAACATGTCAATTCATAATTAATTTCTTTGGTTCCCTCCCTAATATCCGCTATAAACAATTGCAAGTTAAATATTAAATTAAAAACGGATATGAACCAAGTTTAAAATAATTACTTATAATACTAAATTTGCCTATAACTAAAATTATTTGCACAATTCTTATTCTTAATATTATTGTCTACATTTATAATTAGTTAACCGTGTCTTTTTGCCCCTGCACGTTTTTTAAATTGCATTTAATTGTTCACACAAGTAACTGCACTGATTAATTTTTTATTAGAGCATTTCCGGCACCAAGGCTTCCTTCGAATTCCCCTGTCTCCTTTTCATCACAATTTTTGGTCCATCTGATGTGTCCTTTTCTTGGCTTTTTCACTTCGGCTTGCTGATTCTTACATACATACATACATAATCCGGTTCCTCTTGTACCCGTGGGGGTGTCGAGGATTAGCTCCCTCTACTCGTTTTCCTGCTGTTTCTTGACAAATCTACGCCATTCTTTTCTATCTCTTGCCTTGACTTTAGCTTTATTCCATTCCATACCTCGCTTTCGCAATATTTCTTCTACACTCTCACTCCACGTTTTCCTGGGTCTTCCCCTTCTATTCTTTCCTACTGCTCTCGTCTCCCATACCTTTTTCACTTGTCTGTCACTTGTCATTCTTATGAGATGTCCTACCCATTCCAACTTCTTTTCTTCTCGTTTTTCTTCTAGTGATTGTAAATTTAATTCTCTTCTGATGTCTTTATTCCGTCTTTTGTCTATTCTCTTCAGTCCGAGTACTTGCCGTAAATATTTCATTTCAGCGGCCTGCAGTCTCTTCTTGTGTCTTTCATTTACTACCCAATTTTCGCTGCCATACAGGATTGTGGGTAAATATATAGTATTGTACACTGTGATCTTTGTTTTCGTAGTAATTTCTCTATTGCTCAGGAAGTTTCTGTATAAAGCATGATACACCCGAGTTGTATTTGGTTTGTTCAAATTGTTTAGTTTTGACTTATATGTTGTTTTCAAACATTGGCATCAAACTTCATGAAATGACCTCATGTCCAATCAGCTCACTACAAATTCTAACAAATTGTAAAATATATTGATTTAATTTTTTTCTTACTTAATAGATAGGCTATAGATAAATACAATATAATGAATTATATGTATAAGTATGTATGTATGTATAATCTGTAACCTCATTTACCTTGCGGTGTTGAGGCTTGTAAAAGATGTGGCCCAAATTATATGGAACTTAGCACCTTTTATGTTTGTTTTAAAACCAGTTTAGTTTTATTTGATAGGAGATGGAGTTTATTTTGTTGTTAAGAGATAGGGGAAAGTAGCTAGGCCTGGCTAACTCGTTATGACAATTTTAGCCTGTGTTCAACCCCATCAATGAATATACCTACACAATCGTGGTTAAAGGTATATTGAAGTCTTAGTCCTATTACAGCGTATATATACAGAAAATGTATGCCATGTTTTGATGGCCCAATATTGAAATCACAATCATACATGTTTAAATTAACGTAATTCTGAATGGTAGCGTTTGTTATGTTAACCTACTAGAATTGCTGCGTTGTGCCTTTGACATACGATATATTAAAAATGCAACGTCTGTTTGTAAATACGGAACTGCTGCTTGTTGCGTGTGTCGCTTACATTTAATTGATATCACGACACGGAAACTTGACCCATATCTTATCTGGCGCAAGTTATGCAGTTTTTGTGGGCTAATTGCGTGAACTTTTGTATTTACTGGATAACAGTTTATTTTACACTATTCACTAAAATCCCATGTTCAAATTAGTTTGAACAAGGCTGATGCTTTATGCGCTGGCATCTGGCGATACAATGCTCAACTTGCCCCGGATTCGGGATACAGAGTTGGAGCGCGCCTTTGATGCTTGCGCAGCAACCATTGCGTGAGTTATGTGTCTTGGTGATGTGTTCACCTTGTTACGCTATCTCTTAGGTCTGTGGTTCTGAGTAGAGCACAGTTAATTTGGTGTCCAACTGTGAATGGTCTCACTGAGCCCGATTCTAATCGCCAAGGATACGGAAAAGTTCCGACCCCAGCGGGATTCGAACCGAGAACTTGCTTAATGCAAGCCTGACGCTTACCCATCTGCGCCACGCAGCTTCTTCTATATGTATAAGTATAATTGTAAATTTGGAGGTGGAAACCGTATAAGTGGTGTATTATTTTCAAAAACCATTAGAACTGGGTCACGATTAATGTGAAATGCAAATACATTTAGTGCAAAGCATAATTACCCTAGGTGCACTTAATGTTATCATTTGCATTTTAGATGCTGTAAGCAAAAACAAAGTCACCAAATTGTAGGGTTGTATACCCTTAACACGTTGGCTTCCACATGCACAGTCGACTGTACACTAAGAGTCATTCCTACAACACCAAACTGAACATTTGCAGTCTTGCCAAACCGACAGTTTAATAACATGTATGCTTAACACTACCTAACTGAAAATTTTAAAGGACTTGTACTTTGGAGTATAAGTTTAATTTTGTGTGGTTTTACGTAGTGACAGCCGGCGGCCACATGGTGTGGCAATGACTCGTTTGTTATCTTATTGTCATATGGTCATCAGCTGCCTTATTGCAATTGCTCCACCATATAAAATATTCTGAACTGCTTTCTCAGTTTTGTTCTATGTTGCTCTTGTGTTATTAGTGTAAGCTTTTAACGATAAAAGGCTATTGACTCAGAAAGAACTTTTAGAACATGAGTACGATGATGAAGTTAGTGAAAGCGATTTGACAGTGGCAATGAGTCTTTGCCAGTTGATTCTAACGCAACATCTGAAGGGAGCTGTATTGACGCTAATATAGAACATAGAGATATTGTAGACGAAAGCTTTGCAGGTAGGTACCTAAAGTAGGGACAAGAAATCAGATGACATGCGCCACCAAGCAAATTTTAGTGACGTCATAAATACCACCATTAAATTTACAAAACCGATATTTATTTTCTTCTTTACAGCTCATTTTTAAGTTACATTATGTGGCTTTATTTTTGGACCCAAATTATAAATCCTTAAAGTTCACACCTTCACATAAAAGAGGAGAGTATAATGCAAATAAAACTATACATGATAATGATGAAATACATAGCAAACGACTCAAAACTGGCACATCAGCATCAGATTCTTATCTTTCTACACTTAAGAGACAGCTCTGACGATGACACATGTAATTAGAATGATGTCGAAACAAGAACTAAATTAGTTTGTTAAATTAAAATTCGGAAATGTAGATGACATTTTAGGATTTTCGCAAAACAGTGTAAATACGCCACTGTTAAAAAAACTTGAGAAATTTTAAATATACCGGCAAGTTCCGCTACAAGCGAAAGAGTATTTCTACAGCTGGGCGAATTTTAGAAAAGCGCAGAATTCGACTTAACGCTGAAAATGTTGGTTACATATTACTTTTAAATCAAAATTTTAATGTGTAGATGTGTAGATGAACTTATTATTCTAATAAAAGTAATGGTTTGTTTTTTATACTCGGGGCTAACGCTGAAAATGTTAATTACGTTTTATTATTAAACCAAAAATGTATTGTGTAGATGTGTAGATAAACCTATTTTTAGAAAAGTACCTAATGTTTTTTTTTGTATACTCGCCTTAACGCTGAAAATGTTGATCCTTGTACGTAAAAGTACTTTCAAACCTACGAATTAAAAGTGTTGCCTAGCAACATATACTTTCTGTACTCATACCAATAAGGGAAACGTCAATTCCAATGACAGCTTTTGGTATTAAGTAATGTCTTTGACGACAGCTGCAAGAAATATATTTGCGAGAAATCAGTATTTATCCCTTGTCGAAGTTATTGTAGTCAATTTTCATTTTTTTTATGTCAACTATTCTGATTGCAACATATCACGTAAATTATGTCAGGTGCAAAACATATTTTTAGTTCTCTTTAGCGTTTTTTCATTGGTTTTAAATTTGAACATTCTGTTTGATCTGAATTTAAATTTTGAAATAAAAGCTGCGTGTCACGTCGTGAGTGGCGTGTCACGCCGTGAACGTAAGTGAACGTGAGCGTGAACGTGCGTGAACGTGACTGTTTAAAGCAAGCGTGAAACGTGCGTGACGTGAGCGAAAATGCACTCACGCGCCCATCTCTACTTTTGATGACGTTTATCGTCTGATTTCTTGTCCGTACTTTATATTCAAATTGTTAGTTTTATACTTGATCTATTTAGTGGGTTTTATTTTCACAGTGATTGTAGGTAACTGGTACCTAATTATCGGTAATGTATTAAGCACGAATGGTTTTGGTGGTAAAAAATGTTCTACGCAAAATCATTTGGTGGGTGCCATGGATAGAAGTGATTAAAAATAGACTGATAAAATCCCAAAGGCGTATTTTGATTTTTTACCACTATAAAAACACATGATTGGTTGAATTTTGAAAAACTATGACAGTTGATTGGATAATAAGAGATGAGGGAAATAGTCAAGCTAAATTTGACTTTTATTTTAGTAGCGGTATTACGGATAATATGAAACCTATTGTTATTTATCAGTCGTTTTCCTCATATTGTTCATGAAACCAATCACAATGCCGAACAAGTTAAAAATTAAAGGGCAGCACACCAGTTCTAGCAGGATTTCAGCCTGGTTGCCTAATAGAGAAGAATAGTTGACAATTTGTTTGGATTGTTGCTGTGGGTGGGACTAAAAAACCAGGATATATAAAAACGACATGAAACTTCATCGACAAAGAGCTATCAACAAAAGCAGGATATCATTCAGGGGACGACTTAAGTTTCGGCAATATAAGGGGGAATTCCAGCCCCCTAAGGAAAGTCTCCAATATCTCGGAGGTTTTATGATTTAAAAGGGAACTGGGAGGTTTAAATGAAAGATAAGACGTTCGAGAACAAAATACATGTTGTTTAGAAATAAACAAAAATTATTTTTTAAATATATGAGTGGCCTGCATTACCCCGCAGGTTGAGGATAATAGCAGGTGGGGACCGCAGTTACCCAACATTTTGTTTACAAGTAGAAATCTCACACACGGGTGTTCTTTCTTTCTCCATTGATGCAATCCTTGTGAGCCCATCCAGAACAGCTCATACATCTTAGCCAAAGTTAACGGTTTTTCCCAAATTCTTCGCATATAATTTCTTTTTCCTTCTCACAGCCATGGTAGGTTAACTTAGTTTTCTTTCTAAGCTCTGGTTGTTAAGGCTAGGTGAAAATCTCGCGTTTCCTTCCCGAATTCAAAACGCTCGGTCTTGTAGAGCGCATTTGAAATCCTGTGACTATCTGCAACTGCTTCCAAGTGTGTCAATATAACCTATTTTTGATTCTACGGCGGACCGTTGCTGAGCGCAAAGAGGCTGCCGGAAAGCGGCGTGGTTTAAGTGCAAGAGAGAGCGCAAACTTACTTGCCTCACCCCATCCAGACAGTTGACCATATGTTCTTGCAGCTCCGTTTTTGGCACGAAATGCTTTCTCTTGCCCTGTCGAGATTTTGTGCGATAGATATGTCTGCACGTTATTAGTTCAACGGAGCGCACTAGCGTCCGCCCGTGCGTCTCCTCCTTCAATTCCGGTAGCGCGGCTTTTTTTCCCGTGGAAGTTGAACTCACGTAGCCAAGCCAAATTGATCTGTGTAAGCGGCCTCCACGGCTGCGGCCATTGAAGCCCGCTGTGGGTGCTTTCGATAACGTTTCCTCGAGGCCTCCTCGTTGAATTTTGCAAGCTGTGTGTGCCCTAGGGTTTCCTTGAACGTAGTTGTGTACCCGTTAAACGTCGAATTTTTAGTAATTCGAGTTCTAACTGTCGAGCAGATCACTGACGCACCAAGTGACGAACACGCGGTGATAAGCCAGTCCGGGAAGGTGACCGTACGTTTCGGTCTAGGGTATCATTCGATTTGTTGTATCGTGTCGTTGCATAAGTTATGCATTAACTGTTGTTACTGATTTAAAAGCAACCGGCTCGAGGATATATAAATTTTTGTTGCGGGGCACATATTGTCGTTACGTGCTCTAGCGGTACTTGCTCATGCATGGTTCTGGTATTCTGTCGCCATCATGCAGTGAGCACCCTTCTCCTAGGGCACCTTTCTGATCGCATACCTCCCACATTTTGCCATTCCTGGGTGCCGACGTTATCTATTCTGAACGCCTGTTCGGCGTCCCTAAAACTAAACATCAACCCCAGTGTAGCGTCTTTTTTTACAGTGCGCGGCGTTTATTGTTTATCACGTTTGCTTGTTACTTTACGATTGCTGTTTATTCATGCAAGCCGATTAATGATTGTAACAAAGTACAGTGCTGGTCACGATTGATTGTTTATTCACGCACGTGGATTAGTATTCGTATCAAGGTCCATTGTTTGTTGCGGACACGCTTCTTGGTCGTATTGTAATCTAGTGATGGCCGTGTTTTTACTTTACCTAATTAAACCAGCATCATTTAAAGAATTACTACTTGAGGTGTACCTGTACACTCATTTTGTTTATTTTAACAAATAGACGGATATTCATCAAGTCATCTTGGTTTCTTTATGACTTGTGTATGCATCCTCTGACGAATGTATGTGTTTTTACCTAGCTGTAAAAATCAATGTAAGGTAGAGCGACGGGAGATATTTAACTGCTGAAAGTAAGTCCCTGATCCATCCGGAAATGCCGCCCAAAAACTCCAACGCAATTGCAAAGCCCTGGGATTTGGGTTTATACAGGACCTTGCATAAATATTGTCCCCACCCCTAATTAACAGCCTGGTCATATAGAACCACGCCCATCTCCCTGAGTGTAGTTTGACAACTATTTTGCTACACAACAGTTAAGGCGTAATTAGGTTGAATTTATCTAGACAGCATTTTTGCCCCGTAGTGTACCGAGTGCCATTGTCGTAAAAGTCGGAATTTGCTGTAACATGTTTTCTGTTGTATCGCAATATTGTGGTTTTTCTTCACTAAAACGCTGGTGTCATCAAAGTTACCCAAACGGTTTTCTTACTCTTTTTACTTTTGGCTGTTTGTTATAAGTTCCAGAACATACAGGAATTGATATTATTTCTACAAATTATATATTCTGTCTTGTTTCATTTTCGTTTGTATCTGCCTCGATTCTTTGTTCTCTTATATCTTCTTCCCGTTCCTCTGTTATAATCTCTTCTATTTGTTCATTTTTAGAAATCGGCTCATTTAAGTTTGCAGGTTTTAAGTTTTCAGCGGGGGAAACATTTTCTGCATTGAAAATATCAGTGTTGACAGGGAATATTTTTGTTACCTCAAAATCTTTAGTAGCTTTTTAGGCAGTTGCAACTCTGCCAAAAGCTTTGTTGAACAAACCAGCATCGATATTGGGCATAATTTTGTCTTCTGAATGATTTCTCATAAATGTATCGCATTCTGAATTATATGCTGCCTTCAAAGGACCACAAAAAGTAAGGTTAAGTGGTTGAACTTGGTGCGATGAATGTGGAGAAATCGTCAGCATAATAATTCCTCTTTCTTTGCGGAAATTGTAGGCATTTAACGAGCAATGACTAGAGTGGTTATCTAGTAATAACAGAACTGGATCTTCTTTTGAAGTTTTAACACAATGCTGAAAGTGCTGTAACCATTCAAAGAATAAATCTTCGGTTAATCATACATTATCTGAGCAGCGATAAATAGCGCCTGGAGGTCCGTTACTCGTCAAGTGATCGGCCATTCTTTTCCTGGCGTAAATAAACATTGGAGGAACGTACATTCCACACGCGCTAAATGTACACATACAGTAATGGTTTCTTCCTTCTCCCAACCAGTTAAATAACTACTCTTGTTTGGCCTATTTCAGCGTAGATCTTGCTTCGACGTTGTAATGTTGTAATGCCGGTTTCATCAGCGTTAAATATTCTTGCTGGAAAAAATTTGTATTTGTCCATTAGTGTTTAGGTTTGCAAAAAAAATCCAATTTCTTTGTTGATAGCAGGCACACGATTTAGGCTGATTGATTCCGGTTTCCTTAGTCTATTTTGTGGGTTGCGTCGTAAATATACCGAGTTCTGTAGACTAGTGGTTGCCACGTCTGCTTGGCATTCGCGGGTTCGATTCCTGTGGCCGTCTGCTATGATTTAGGTTTTTAGGTAGTTTTCCTGTGTTAACAGAGTACTTTCTCTGAGGGGAATGCTGGAGCAGTACTTCTCCACCCCTCCCTTCTCTCACCCATCGTATAATGTATGTTCTTCGCTGAAAAAGGACGCAATGTCCCTATAACAGCCCACCCCCAGTTGGGGGAATTGAAATGACCCTGAACCTTTACTTTCATAGAAATCCAACTAACCAGTCACGACCCGCTGACCCTTTTTTCCTCTTAACCCGATTTTCAAATTATTTGATTTGACAAAAGTGTAGACGCTTTGCTCAATGTGTGCCGGAATAATTCCAAAAAAAAGTTTGGCGAGATTAATTATTTTCTCAGATCATTCACTCTGCTGTTCCTGAGTAATGTGGGCATCTTCCCAATTGAGGCTCAGACACTTTGCCGTTTCTATGTCGATCTTGAAGAGTCGCTCTTAGAATGCAACACTTCTTCAAACTTCCCGAATAGCGCGCCCATTTTCTATTGCTGCATGAGCTGTCTGAAGAGTCTCGGAAGACTAAGAAGCTCTCTCAATTTTTCGTGTATAGGTCCGCGGCATCTGAAAACGAAGATTTAGAGCCAAATTCTATGGGGTAATATCGGCATAGCCGGTATTACCCCATAGAATTTGGCCGGAGTTACCCCCAAAACAATAATCTAAATATCAACACATTATTTAAAATGCCTAAACGTACATGGTTTTTAAGTAATCTGAGTGAAAGACAACATAATTTAGTTCATTTGCATAGATACAAACAATTTTTACAACTTACCGTTATTGAAATATGCAGCCTTAACCTCACACCTTTCTTATAGTAGCACGTACGTTTGCGTAAAGTTTACTATAAAAATTATACAGCTTGCTATTGCACTGCCTAAACGATAACAAGCGTTAGGTTTGTATATATGCTTGATCGGTGAACGTAAACCTCTTCAAAATTTTTATTAGGGTGGGAGAAACTTGACGGCCGAAATTACCTCCACCGCCGGTATTTCTCTACTCTACCCTATTTCCGGAAAACGCCATAAATATGGCATTAAACTGTTTAAACTTCGGGACCGAGCTCTGTAGGTTAGTAGTTAGAACGCTTTATCACTTCTTCATACTCTTGAAATTGTGAATACTGGCAAGAAAAATTGCATAAAAGAAGACATCTACAAACCTTATTATAGATTACAAGGGAAAGACTGGAGTAGATCTAAGCGAGCAGTTATCGAGTTATTACTTCTCCGTCCACAAATCTATCAGATGGTATCATAAATTCACATCTGAATTGCTTTTTGGGACAACAGTAGCCAATCCATTTACAGCATATAAGACCGTGTGTGACATCTCCAAAATATTTACTATCACCAATTTTCGAGAAATGTTGGTAAACTCCTTGTTAGATCTTGTTACAGACTCGAATGGGAATAAGGAGAACACAGTCATGCCACCGAAAAGGAACCGAAAATCAGACCAGAAGCTAGAAGAAACGATAAGTGTTGAAGATATCGTAAAAGTGGTAGTCGATGCTGCATGTGATACAATAAATCAACATTGGTAGCAAGAAAACCAGCAAAACGAGTAACCATCGTTTGTTCGGTTTGTGAGAATAAACCTTTTATTTCTTTAGAATGTTTTTTAACCACACTAGAATGGCTTAATTAAGTTCTTTATAAGTTAATATTATGGATATGCAGATCACTCTCTGTTATTTTAAATAAATTTGATAAGACACTGTAACACCCCATTTCATTTGTGCGTTCTTTGCGATTCGCTCCTCAATGCAGCTCGCATATATAATATTAATATCCCGCGATCTCCTCTCGTGCGGAAGAATTTTGGTTTTTCCGAAAAGGCGCTCCACCTTCGATAATAAAGGAACCTGGAATGAAATTTTTGAGAGTGGCGGTCTTCGATTGCAAGCGCTCGTGTAGGGCGGCTCTGAACGCCGAGCAATGTCAAGCCTCTTGAGGGATTTGAATCCCTTGATAAAAGTAGGCTGTTTCCTAGCAGTAAATAGTTTCTGTCGACAATTTAGGCGTACGCTACGAGCGGCGTCCTTTTGAAAACCTATGTGCGGCCGATTTCTATCTTTGGTGAGATATTTTCTAGTTTTTTTGTTCTATACTAATTCGGTATTAATTAGGTCTATTTGCTACATTTTATACATTTGACTGGATGGTTGTATGGTATTCACATGTCAATTTTGCTATATTAGTTCTGACCTAAGCGTTTTTAATTTGTTGTCAATTGTGTTTGAATTTTAATAATTCACATTTTGAAAATTTTTATTTGGGTAACTCCAAATTCCATTTAATACTGTGGTTTATCGATTTAGAGCGTTTTACCTGAGTTGTCTTGTTTAACATTGCTAAGTAATTACGATGACTATTTGTGATGCCTTTGTTGAATATTGAAAGTCTATTTACTGTTACTGATTTATATTTTCTTTGAGTATTTGTGCTACAATCCCTCATGAACCTGCTCGTGTTCTTTTTCAGATTTAGGTTTAAGTAAGAGGTTTCCGAGGTGATTCGTTTTGGTAGCTAGATTAGTTTTTATTGTGAATAACGACTGGCGCCCATTTCAACTAATGAGTTTTTCTTGTAATCTTAAGAACCGCTGCCTGGTCCTTATTCACGCCATATTCTACCGAGTGTTAAAGCTAGCTTGGGCTGTGCTCATCTCTCGTTTAAGAGTGGTACAACACTTTTTCGAAATGATTTTTTCTTTAATCCATTTTCTCCGACTTAGGCATACGTATACTACATTATCCCTTTATGACATGATATTTATGTTGTATTGCAAATTTAATTTATTGACAATTTTTCTGTTTTATGGTAATTCGTTTCATTGTGGAAATATTTATTCCACAATGAGACACCGTCAAAAGCAAGGTAAAAACTCTGATAAATAAATGTTAATTTTGTGGAAAAATATGCATACTGCATTTATGTCACTAATATGAACCAAACCTCTATCTTCAGTTAGAGAAAAAACAAATCCATTATCCGTAGCAGCGTGGCTTGATTCCGGGATTCCTACGCGAGCCTGCTACGAAAGAACAAGTGGTTTTTGGCGTGTGGTGTTTAGGCCGCCCTTACATCTCCCCTGTTTCACCGCTCAGGCGCTCTGGTGACGACTTCCAGCCACGTGGGACAGCTGCCCCAGGAGAAGCTTCTCAGGTACTGTGATTCTTGTACTCCTAGAGTGTGCTATTATCACATAATGCGGTACGGTGATTTTCCGCCACGTGAGGTGAAAGTGCGCGTACGAAGGTCAGTTCGCCCACGCGATCATTCAGGCACATTTTTGTACATTGTTTGTACCGGTTTAAGGGTAGATAATTGCCAGCGTTAGTGCTATTAACCTGTTGTCAGTGCCCCCTTTAAGCACGTGCATTTGCTTGTATTCTTAGAATGATTACGCTGTTGTAAAGACGGTGGGTGCGAACCCCTGAGGTATGCCCGCAGGCGAACTGAAATTGCCCAGGGTCGCCCAGTGTTCTCATATCAACACCAACGCGTCAGGTTGGAATTTAACCTAATTTGTCATAACTAACTAACCCATTAACCTTTATATTATTAGAAAACCGTGTAAATTCAACTGTGTTGCATTTTTCTGAGATTAATAGACTTCATTTCTTTACTGTTATCTGTGTTTTTTCTTTAACTGCTGTTTTTATGTACATGATTTGTTTTGGTGTGCCTTTGCCATTAGGGGCAGCTTATGTATAGGATTTGTACAGTGGATCCTGGCGAGACCTGCAAGCGAGAGGTAAGTTCCCATACTGTGCCAGTCGATACACGAAGCTCCAAAGCAATTATTCTCCAACCCCTCTGTACTTCGAACTTCTACAAGGAGGTTGTACAACCGAAGTTGGTAGCGCTCTCTTTAAAAACCCCGTACCATCTCTGTGACAACACCCAGTATATGAGCCGCGCTTGTCCCTAAAGTTTCGTCATGTTAGAAGAACTGCGCCCATCTCACTGAGCTTTTCAGGCGAGGTTTTAGCCTGTTTATGCGTGATTTAGGGCAAGCAGCGCAATTTCCCGAAAGTGACGTCTGCCATAGGCACCCTCTCACTACGCGATGTCGTAAAATCAATTTAATATCGTAACACAGTCACAAAACTTGTTAAACAGTCAGCTTCTGATGTGAATATATTTTTGTCGTAAGGGTAGATTCCAGGTTTACAAAAACCAGATTTTATGTTGATTGAAAAATCTCAAATTAATACAATGCTTCTTGTTTTATGTGCTGATAAGACTCCAAAAACTTATCCGTTTTAAAGAAAAGTTGTTCAATTCAGTGAACCCTCTTAGCACTATCCGTTTGCTATATTTTTAAGACCATGTGCAAAGACACTTGACTGCTCGTAAAAGTTTCTTCTTCTCTTAGTTTTTCTCATACATGACAATGGATTACATGTGTTACTCTAAAAAGAAGATTGGCAGAAGATGTGGCAAAATATATGTCATAGTACGGTTTTATATTAAAAGCTTTTGTATAAAAATGAAACGATAGAGCACGCAAGATGTTGAAAGAAGTAAAACTTAAACGCCAAAAATTACAACAATAAAAGAAGACTTCAGGAAAAAAATTATTGAACGCGTTGCGGAAGTACAGGCATTAAGTGGAAAAAATGAGTTAAAAATTACTCTGTGACTAGGTACAATCCAGATTGCACGCAATTTTTAGTATTGGGTGTACACCAAACCATGACCGTCATTCATTTGACGTCAACACATATATTGTTTTAATCCATTGTCAGTATAAAGCATTACAACAATAACAAGTACTGCAAATAACCTAACAAGACAGAGAAAATTTACGTTCGCAATTTTTCCCTACAGTGATTCTATGGCTCTAAACTATCCTTTCATAAATTAGTGGGTAATTTGAGGTCCAATCCTACATTTTTCCCGTTTGGAGTGTACTGAATCCTGGATATTGAGTGCACTCTGGAGTACATAGAGATAAAGTCCAAAAATGGAAATCAGAACAGCTGTGGTCCGCACACCCCCAGGGGTCTGCGAAGCTACCTTGAGGGGTCCGTGAGTAGATAACCTCTAGCAAAAATAAAGATGTTTAAGGTTACATTTTTTGTCAGTTTGCAATTTTACCAATTTTGGTATACTTTTCAATTTCAGAGTACATCCGTACCCACATGTAATGGGTCCGTGACATTCCAAACAAGCTGCAAATGGGTCCAGAAGAGGATAAACGTTGAGAACCGCTTATATACCGGATGGCCATAAATATCTGTGACCCCGGTAGCCATGAAATTTGCTACTTATAAATGTTGGTTAGCATTATATCCATATATATAATAAACTTGTCCGTCCGGGACGCTGTTTCAGCAGCCAAACCGTAAGAGATAGAGAAAAAAGTTATTAAAGTTATATGTTTGGAATGGTCATGTCAGGTCAGGAACCGAATTTCAGTCTCTAACACTAATTATTATCTTAATTATCCTAATCCTAACTTTTTAGGTTAGATTCTAGGCAAATTTTATCAAGGCGAATGCGACTGGTAGTTTGCTACCAACAATGAAGTCATGTACGTACGTGTGGTGAATACGCGTTCTATTTGCAAAACGGTCTTTTTTGTTTTATTAAATGAGACATTTGTCTCACTGGACTGCTAGTTTCAATTATAATAATAAATTGTAATCATTTTGACACCTAGGTATGTCAGTTGTGATTACATGAATGACATTTGATATTTAGGTTAGGTAGTTTAATTTATATTTTTTTAAAGAGTTGCTCATTCCAAAGGTAATGCGATCATGGACATTTATGGCCATCCGGTATATAAGTAGTTTATCCGTGACCTTTCTCCCTCCACGAGTGGGACGAATGTAGGATCTGTTGCAACACTCGTCGAATCGCCTTCCTCCCTTTCAAGATTCAGTATTTATCACGTAAATTATTCAGAAGTATTTGTGAGCTCGCATAGCTGAACCTTTTATGTTCTTCCAAATTAGAGCGTCGACTATAGGATGACAAGACGGCAACAAAATTGGACATTTTAATTCTCTGAATCAATTCCGGTCTTCACTAGCAGCAATAGTCGTTTTCTTCTGAATCTTCTAGATCCAAAACAGTCAGTTGCTTTAATGTCATAAAGGCACAGCAACTATAATCAATATGTCTTTTGGATAAATATTGGGTAGGTATCTGTGTTGCCATGATATGAGGACCTTAAATTGGAGTCTCGAAAAGAAAGGGACTCCAAGTATCGTGCCCCACCCTGTACGTATGTCATCACATTAGAAACAACATTGAATTACATAATAAAATACTAACGGGTGTTTATAAACAGTCGTCATCCCAGTAGGTTTTGACTTCAGAAACGTATGTCTATTAAAATTGAGAAAAAATGCACTATGACAGTACTCAATGACGTTTCATTGTGTCCCACGAATTAATCAAAGACATAACATTTTGTTTTTCAAAGCAACTGGGATGACGACTGTTTATGAACACCCGTTAGTTTTATTACCATTATAATGTAATTTTCATATCATGCGTAGTTAACTTTTTATAAGAAAAAAATTAGATTATCACTTGACTACTCCAAGGGAAATTACCTTCCTAATGAAGCATTTATGAATTCCTGTTTATTAAGGCCTTTTGACTTGTTTTAGATATAACCCTTACATTTAAAGCTTTTTTATTATCCTGTGGCCTTTACTAGATGAATCTGTACTACATAATTTTTACCAATTGATTAAACCCAAAAATTAATCTTATATTACTCATTTTTAAACACCAGATTTAATCAACTGTTAGTTTAGATTGCGGCTCTACAATTTCGCAGTTCTGTGT
Organism: Agriotes lineatus; assembly: GCA_940337035.1. Lineage (NCBI taxonomy): Eukaryota > Metazoa > Arthropoda > Insecta > Coleoptera > Elateridae > Agriotes > Agriotes lineatus. The sequence goes on along the minus strand of CALNHX010000001.1, from coordinate 808,630 downwards.
GCGCCGTCTATGTTTTCCGATGTCTGTAGTACATGATTTGAATTTTACGCGCTCCCGGCCTGCATACATTTTGACGGGAATGCGATAATGGTGGCATTTGTTTCGGCGTTCCTTTTTCCTTTGTGGGCTCATGGCCGGCAGTTAGCGCCCCAATAATTATCCAAGTTCCCGCGGGCGTTCAGTCCTCGTTTTGGTGGAATTTGCCGTCGCTAATGAAGACGGAATACTACGGCTTGACAATTTGGCGAGAAGTTTTTTCTGGCGTAAAATTTTTGACTTATCTTGGGAGCACGCTGATTTTACTTCTTTTCTTTTCGCTGACCAGCATTGAGGCCCATGACCTCGGAACTGTGCTGACCTTTAAGTCACTTGCTGTATTCAGCCTTCTATGTTCTATATGGGGCATAACCTCAACGCCAGTTTCGAGTGAGCTTAAGGGGGCTCGACAAAAGAAATTAAAGTACATAACATGTGTTATTTTTTTGTTTCCTTACTTTAAAACCAACTAAATGTTGTAGCCAGTGATCTAGTGCTTTAAGTATCCCATATGTTTACTACGTACCTACTGGGGTTCCCCAGGACCTCGTAGATTTTGCTTTGGACTTCGCCGTCAATTTGTCGTTCGCTTCGCGAACCAAGCATATGTGTAATTAACCATTTTCTATCCCCGGAGCATAGAATAATCTCCGTTTCATCTTTTTAAACTGTTGTAGTGTGCTCTGGAGTGCACCATAAATTTTGGTCTAGATGTATTACTCTACGTTAACCTACGTTTAGCAAATAATCACCCGTACTCTGTACAATATGATATTGAATTCGTGATTATTATACTGTGATACTAGCATTGTGGATTTGTTATTGTTACTAAGTAACAAACGACTTCCGGGATTGGACCGTGTCATGATTGAGATCGAAGAACTCAACGTTTCGCCCACTTTCGTAAGGGGCTTCATCAGGAGGAAAAAGCTCATTAGCTAAATACCTAACCACTATCCTCAGAAAGTTCACTGGTAAGTCTTCCTCGTATGTGCGCAATTCAGCCCATTTCGTTGAACTTATATCCAATATAAACGTTGAACCTGAGGATTTACTTGTGAGTTTCGATGTCACTTCCCTTTTTACCAAAGTTCCTATTCCCGATTCCGTAGTCATAATCCAACAGTTGTTATCAGAACATGGGGAGACGTCTTCAAGTCTACCTGACCTGATAGAAAAATGCCTCTCTTCCACTTATTTCCTATTTCAAGGCCAGTTCTACAAATCTCCGGTGCGGCCATGGATTCTCCCCTTTCACCTGTCGTTGCCAATATCTTCATGTAAGCTTTCTAAACCGTAGCTCTGGCATCTTCAGAATTGAAACCTAAGGTTTGGTTCCGATACGTTGACGATACCTTTATTATTTGGCCACATGGTAAAGACACGTTACCCGTCTTCTTAAATCATCTCAATAGTCAACATCCAGACATCAACTTTACCATGGAGATAGAAAGCAACGGTTCCCTTCCTTTCTTTGATGTACAGGTCTCTCGTCAACCCAGTGGCAAACTTGGTCATTCTGTATATCGCAAACCTACTCACACTGATGGCTATCTGCATGCCGATTCCCACCATCATCCTACACAAAAACTTTCCGTTATCAATTCGCTTGTACACCGGGCTGTTTCCATATCCCAACCCAATAATATCCACGCTGAATTAAACCACATTCGAAAAGCTCTTAGGAATAACAGTTACCGTGTTAGGGATATACAGTCTGCCATCAATCGTCATCTTCAGCCACGGCCACCCAAACCTTCAAAACGCGACGGCATTTGCTGAACCGTGACGGCGCTTGCCTATAAATTCTCGCCTTCCTCCTTCCGATAGTTAGTCGAGTTTCGCTTCTGACGTGGTTCACACATTGAGTTCCCTTGCAAAGAGTTTCGCCCTGGCGTGGTTAACACGTTGAGTTACCGTGCTCTTTTGCTTTTTCCTGCTGATGAAGCCCCTTACGAAAGTGGGCGAAACGTTGAGTTCTTCGATCTCAATCATGACACGGTCTAATCCCGGAAGCCGTTTGTTACTTAATGACAATGGCCGTGAAAGCCTCAGAAATCATCTTGTTATTGTTACTGCTACCTGTGCTTGTCTTTGTTTCAGAATATCTATGCTAATGGAGTTTAACAATTCTCGACACTTGTCGTTAATTAAAATACTCCTTGGCGCTCATTTTGGCTTTTGTCATTTAACTGTTAGTGCTTAAAGAACTACACGCCGTCTCCCCGAGTTAGTCCAGCCGGAAATTGTATCCACGTAGTCACTGATGTTATTATTTCAGGGATTTAGCCAATGAATCATTTGAAGCTATCACGACAATAGAACGTACACAAAAACATTACTTGCTGTAATATAACAACATTTACAGCATACCTCAATCTTGAACTTTGCATATAGAAAGTATATGAAAAAGTTATTAGTATGCCAGTTACTGTTCCTTAAGGAAGAAGTCAAGCAAATAATAAAATGTTTTGAATTAAGTTAATTACTTATACATATCACTCATTAGATGTTTGTTTATATTTAGGCTACTATTGAAAAAATGCAAACATGACTATGACTACTACTAAAAGGAGGCCTCTGGACATATTTTGTCGAATTAAAAATTACATAAAAACAAGCTAGTTTGTAATACATCGTAACTAATAAACAACTTCAAGTTATTCAAAACATGAAAAACTGATGTTTTTTTATTATAGCAAATTATAAAGTTCACACATTTAAACTTGTTTTAAATCGATATTTCTTTTTCATCTACCCCTTATGCCGCTAGGCCCTAGAGTCTAGGGCGTTAGGTCGACTATAAATCGATATTTTAAGATTAATAGCAGCAAAATTAAAGTCACAGAGAAAATATAAGGTAGCCAAATTCACTGGAACTTAGCACTTTTTTATAGTTTATAGAACCAGGTTAGTTCCTTGACAGGAGATGGAGTTTATTTCGTTGTTATAAGAGATAGTGTGAGATGGTCAGGCCAAACCACCCCGTTACTGACAATTGTTGCCTTCGTCAACCACTATCAATGAATATACGATCATTGCTAAAGGTATATATACAGGTAATGTGTGTCTGTTTTCACGACCTATTAGTAAATTTACATTAGTCTGCGTTTAAGATAGCGTAACTGTATACACTTTGTCATCTGACCCACTGGCCGCGCAAACTGCACCGCTTGTAAAAGGCGCTCGCTGCATGCTTCGTAATATGACCTACTACGGTTGATAAACTGCAGCGTCTGTTTGTAAACACGGAATTGGCACGCTTTTGCTAATTTTGTAACTCGCTTGCATGTGTTTTGTTGTATTTGCCCAATTTCACTTTGTTTTACACTCTTAATGCTAAATCCATGTTTAAACGAAGTTTGAACATATAGTATGCACACTCATGCAAAAAGTGTTATTTCACTTGATGTGTTTGTTGTTCATCTAACTTAGCCTACAATTTTGTTATATAAATTTTCACGTAGTGCATGATAAACAGTTACTTTTAGCACTTGCTGTATAAATAACTATACAATTTGTTGAATTCCTATGGTTCAATTTGAAAAGACAATTTTATTAGTGCTAAGTATAATATAGAATAGTATTTACACAAGTCGGGTTACAGATCAAATTACATATATGTATACACAACCTGCACATAATAATTAAAATTCATGGGTAATAAACGTACAAGGTGAACTATGCGCACACAAAACTCTTCGTTGTTACAAAATCAGTTTTTAACAAGAATGTCTTTATTGTCGTAAATTTATTCATTGGCATGTAATGTCCGGAGGTATATTAACAAACTTTGGAGCATAATATAATGGCCCGTCTCGACTTTCACTAAGGTCCAGGTAGTGATGTGGGTCGGGTAAATACCCAGTGGGTAGGGTATTTATAAATGGGTATTTACCTGGGTATTTACCCCTGCCTCGGGTAAATATCTAAAAACTGGGTATTTATCAATTTTGTAATATTTAGAAAGCTAAGCCAACTTTTACTCACAAAATAATGTTATCTCAATAAATAAACTACATATAAATACACTGAAATATTTTATATAAAATAACAATTTAAATGTAACATTGAATAACTATTCAACCAGGTAAATTAATTGTTTATCGAGAAAAAACATTGGCTGCTGAAGTTTATGGAAATAAATTGCGCCTGTCAAAATTTACAAAAAAAATTGTGATGACTCTTGACTCTGGAGATTGAGGTGATTTATATTGTTTGTATATTATTTTCCGACTTGTTTCCATTTTTGAAAAATAAACTTAACATTAATTTGTAGAAATAATACTTATATTTATTAACATTAATAATAATACATAATTATATACATATTAAGAAAAAATCTTAATAAGGCAAAGAAAATCACAAAATTGCAATGTTGTTTATATAATTATATATCACAGCAATGAGATGGCATAACAAAAGCACATAATACTGGAGTAAGAAAGCGATAACCGTACAAAAAGGGTAGTTTTAGTAGGCATATTTAGTTGACATAATGCCATAATTAAAATGAGCGTCAAGTATACTCAAATACTTGTTTTTATGTTCATCTCTTATTCAAGCATTGAAATCTGTTTTTTATTCATGCTATTTCGTTGCTGTTATATACAGGTTGCCTAAAATTGTACGGAACATGGCAATTCCATGAGTTGGAAAAGGTTTGAAAACTATTTTATTCGCAACCATATATGTAATGTTAACATTCCTGACCTCATTTGAGTGGGGGAAGTCGTACATTTCAGCCCGCTACTTCCCCCACTTACTTCCCGCTCAAGTGCGGGAAGTACATTCCCGACCGCTGAGTAGGTAGGGACACTGGGAATCTCGTTGATCCATTCATGCGCGTCACAGCCTGTCGTATCATAATATAATAATTTTTCCAATTATTGTTTAGAATAAAGTGGTTGCGAATAAACTAGTATACAAACCTCGACAGGAAGTTTCCATAGTCTCAAGATAATAGCTAACTAATCTCTCGACAGTAATGAAACACTTCCCATCTCGGGCTGTAATATACTATTCCATAAGAGTTGTTGCATAGGTACCAAAGTAATTATTGCATTTTCTATTTCGGTTACTCTTGTGGAAAATAGTATTTGATTCTTTTCCAACTCATGGAATTGCCATGTTTCGTACAATTTTAGGCAACCTGTATAGTTATCTCCCCATCGGTATTTTGGGCAGTAAATGTTCTCAGTACAGCTATTTTATTCTAAATTTTTATAAAATTCGAATAGAGCACCTTCACTTACCAATCAATTATATTGGTTAGATTAGCTTTATAATATTTGTAAATGAGGCAATAAATACCCGTTTAAATACCCATTTTGGGTATTTACCCGGGTAAATACCCCGGGTATTTACCCCTAAAAATAAATACCCGGGTAATTTACATCACTAGGTCCAGGTAATCACTGTACTCAGCGACAAAAAACAAAAATGAAATTTTGCATTTGCATGAAATACAATGTACAATTATTTGTATGCAGTTTTATATTCATTTTCACAACAATGTTTTTCTTAAGCATGATATCTCATATAGTTAACTAAATTGACCTTTCTTGCTGATCTGTATTGACACATAGAACAGCGGTAAATTTGTTTTTGTGTTTCTTCATATGTCTAGTCAGGTGAGATTTTTGTGCTGTTCTATATTCGCAAATAGAGCAAAAATAAGGTTTTTCTCCTTTATGGCACCTCCTCATATGTAGAACTAAACTATGTTTACGTGCTGTTCTGTAGCTACAATCGTCACAATTATATGGTTTTTCCCCCGTATGAGACTTCACATGTCTAACTATATCCGTCTTTTGTACTGATTCGTATTCACAAATCGCACAGCGGTACGGTTTTTCCCCTGTATGGGATTTCATATGTCTAGTTAAGTGACACTTACGCGCTGTTGTATATTTGCAAATAGAACAAAAATAAGGTTTTTCTGTTGTATGCGTCTTCATATGTACGATCAAACTATCTTTACGTGCTGTTCTATATTTACAATTGGAACAACTATAGGGCTTTTCTCCTGTATGAGACCTTATATGTATAACTAAATTATGTTTGCGTACTGTTCTATATTCACAAATGGAACAACACTGAAGCTTGACTTCCGAATCAAAATAGATAGAAGCCTTCTCATCTACATCTTCAATTTTTATTTCAAACTCTTCGTGCTTAATAGGGATTTCAGAATAATCACCAGTATCTGCAATACTCTCGCAGCTTTCCTGCTTAATAAAAAAATCATTAAGGTTGGTTTTTTCATCCATGTCTGTTGATTTATACAATGCCATTGCTATCGGATGGCCACAAACTAATATCTAGTTTCTGGTCTAATATTTCTTATTGTTGGGTATTTAAAATCTCAGCTTGCAGAATAATGGTGCTTTTTTCATTCTGTAGTTGTTTGTAGACAAATATTTGCAGTTACACCTATAATAAAAAGCAGTTAGTAACTGCTCATTTATTGGCAACAAAAGCATAATTACATTTATTTTATAAGTTTAAGTTTAAATAACTTCCAGACGTTACTAGTATAAACAATATTGTTTATTATTCGATTACTTTATGCCACAAATTAAGGTTAATTTGACATTGACATATCGTTTGGAAATTTGTATGCAAATTGCTCTATTAGCCAGCATACGCTATACTTCGCACCATTCATACTCAAGCTACTACTATGTAAATTCTGTCTGAATCATATCTTTGCATTTTGTACTCTTTTTCAATAAATATATTGATGTATTATCTTCTCCCGGTTTTCTCAATTCTTTTGTGTAGTGGTACATCGGTTGTTTGCTATTTATAGTTTTTGGATAGTGCTTCAAATACTGTTGGTCTATTACGAATATACCTACTTTGTTTTTTATTTATGTCGTTTTCAGAAATACTTGTAGATTTTTTTAGCCTTTCTTCACTTATACATCGTCAGCATCTATAGCAATGGAATTCATCCTCCGTTACATGTCCATCCTTACATCTAAGTTCATTACCTTCTTAATTATTTCAGTTCTTCTTTTCTTTGCGAATTCTACGAAAACATTTCCATGTTTCAATTTCTTGTCCATAATTTTCCATTCTGTGTTGCTTCCATACTTCAGTACTTTGGGTCGCTATATATTTTATTGTGCTGTATACGGTTGTTTAATTTGCATTAGTTTTACTTTTATACAATAGTACAGAATTTGGTATATCCAACGCATTTTGTTCCTTTGTGATGATCTTTCTGAATATTTTTTGCACATTTTTATTCACAGAGGTAGATTTCTTCATGTTGCTGTAAGGTCCCTTTCTGTTATTATATTAGAAGTTCATAATCATAATCGACCCGAAAGGAAGCAGATTTGTTTGTCTTGCAATGATGTTAGTGTTGATACAAAACAATTCATCGAAGCATATATAAAAAACGGTACGCCGACAAAACAGCCCCACCCAAAATAGCTCCGTTAGAATAGCTCGGACGAAATAGCTCCATGACGAAATAGCTTCGTACCAAAATAGCTTTGTGTTGTCCAACTTAATGGCAGATTATAAATAATAGCACAAGATTGTCATAATTTAAATGTTATTGATTACCTCCGCAGTGTCTCATATAATTCAGAAATTTAATGGTAATGGTAAAATTAAAAATGTACTTAGTTTTTTGTAGAAATATTACTCTTAATATGCTGATCTTTTTATGTTGTTATTTCATAACCAAATGTAGTTTTCTATAACATGGGTGTTTTATATGATTGCATTTGTAAACAACATGTATTATTTTAATAAATTAGTAAATAGTGCCTACTTCTTTTTTTATAATTTTTGTAAAAGCTGAAAATCTACTTTCATTTTCCAGTTCCGGAAAGTGGACAGTTTTAAACAATAGTATCTATAGATGCAGTATTGATTTAAAAAAAACGTAAGTATTATTTCGTTTTAAAATAATAATGGAACGAACTAACTAAACAAGAAGAATTTTACTTTGAAATTCTTACCCTGCGTCGCCCAAGTCACCAACCGCTATTAGTTATATACAATTTATATATAAATAAAGTAACTTTAGTCATGTCTTGTGTTTACAAATATTATTGTAATTTTTGCTACGGATGTTTTGGCAGGGCTATTTTGTGTGTGAGCCTTTTTGTCAGGGCTATTATGACGAGGCTGTTTTGACCGGGCTATTTTGACGTGTCACGATAAAAAACGGAAAATCGAAAAACAAATTAGATAAAAATCTCAAAAAAATGAGAAAGAAATAGAAAATAGGGAGATTTGGTACCAGAAGGTGATAAGGCAAGCCAAAGATGGAATAATAAAAAGGGCTGTTAAAAGAATTAACAATCACAAGTAAACCAATAACGAACTATGCAAAAAACTGGATAGTACCGGCGAGAAAGAAGCAAAGATAACTAAATTGGCGAGAAATAAGGATACGAAAAAGAAACTAGCGAGACGAATACTATATGGGAAGTGGACATCAAGTAGAAAAGCAGAGGCTAAAAGTATGCAAATTAAACAAACAAATAACTTATTAGAAAATATGATAAAAGTGGGATCATGGAATTCAAGAAGCACCTTTGAAGAGTTATCATCTTTGAATATAAAACCTAAGGAAGGAGCGTTTCGTATAAAAATAGGGAACAAGTTGGGTCTTCAATATGGCGGATAGGTGTTTCCGTTTACATTGACCAGTGGCGTCACGAGGCAAAGGGATAGCAAAACTGTTAAGTTTAAGTAGAGAAGTAAACCCTTTTTGAAACATACTTACCACGCCACTGGTGAAAGTTTGTTAGGTTATGTACATTGTTTACATTGTACTGATTGCATGTAATTATTACTTACTGATGGAATTTTATTCCTTTACTTGTAGTTGTAGGTGTTTACGACGAAACCGGCGTATTACAACGAAACCGGCGTAACCACCCGAAACTCACAATAATGAGTCATCAATGGGTTTTACAAATGGCGACTTCCGTCGTAGTTCAATCATATGCTACAAGTCGACGACACTCCTTCCTGAGGTTTTATATTCAAAGGTTATCATCATCAATCAGCCACAATTTGTCCGCTGTCGAACATAGGGCTCCTCCAGATGTTTCCACGTCTCTCTATTTTGTGCAGTTGCAATCCAGTTGGTTGATATTCTTTTTAGGTCGTCTGTCCATCGGGTAGGTGGTCTTCATTGACTTCGCTTATCTGATCTTGGTCTCCATTCAATTATCTTTTTCGTCCATCGGCCATCGTTCTGCCTTGTCACATGGCCAGCCCATCTCCACTTTGCTTTAGCTATTCTCTCTATTACGTCGTCCACTTTCGTTCTTCGGCGCATCTCTTTGTTACTGACCCTATCCCTCAACGCTATTCCCAGCATCGATCTTTCCATTTTACGTTGTGTGATGCGTATTTGTTCCTCAGATGTTTTAGTGAGGGTTAGAGTCTCCGCTCCATAGGTGAGAACTGGTAGAATACATGCATTAAATGTTCTTCTCTTTAAACTAATGGAGATACTATCGTTTTTAAGGATGTGCCTGAGTCCACCGAACGCTGCCCATCCCAGAGTGGTTTGCCTCAGGAGTTCACATGTTTGATTGTCCCTGCCAATTCTTACTTCATGTCCCAGGTATATATATTTTCTAACATATTCGATGTCTCTATTTTCTATTTGTATGTTCCCGCTGGGGATTAAGTTTGTCATTATTTTAGTCTCATTGTAATTCATATTTAGACCAACTATCTGCATTGCGTTCTGCAGTTCTTGCAGCATTTCCTTCGTCTCGCCTAAGTCGTCCGTCACCAACACTACGTCATCCGCGAAGCGGAGATTGTTGAGTTTTTCTCCATCTATTGTGATACCTCTATCTTCCCAGTTGAGGGTTTTAAAAGCGTGTTCCAGGACGGTCGTAAATAATCTTGGTGACAAGGTATCACCTTGTCTGACTCCTCGTTTGACATCTATCTTTTGTGTGGTTTTGTGTAGCTGTATGGTAGTTGTTGCGTTCTTATAGATTTTGTAAATAATGTTTGTATATCGGTAGTCGATTCTGCATTCGATTAGGGCTTTTAGGATTGCGCGCATCTCTACTGTATCGAACGCTTTTCTGAAGTCCACAAATGTCAACACCAGAGGTCTGTTGTATTCTACGGTCTTTTCGATCAGTAATTTTAGACACTGTAGATGGTCATTTGTCCCGTATCCGGAGCGGAAACCCGCTTGCTCGCGTGATTGATAGTAGTCAAGTTTGGTCTCCAGTCTGCATGTTATTATTCTTCTGTACAACTTGCCAAGGTGGTTGAGAAGGCTAATCGGTCTGTAGTTGTCCAGGTTAGTTGCATCTCCTTTCTTGTGGAGTAGGATTATTATCGCATTATTCCATTTTGTGGGTATTTCCTGATTACGTAAACATATGTTGAAGAGTTGGTGTATTTTTTCAATCAACTTAGGACCCCCCAGCTTTATGGCCTCTACCACAACACCATCCTCTTCTGGTGCTCTGTTATTTTTCATTTTTTTTTTCATGAGTGATATATTTCTGCTTTTGTGATGCCAGGAATATCTTCTGATCCTTGATTTTGAACTTTGTCTGAATTTTATGTCATGGGATCAGGGTAGGGGTATATGTTCGTATATAGATCTTTATAGAATTCTTCTACTATCTCTACCATTTTTTCTCTGTTTGATGTCAAGTTTCCTTCGTTGTTCTTCAATTTACAAATTTCCTTTTTGCCGTTTGTCAGTTGTTTTCTCAAGACATTCATGTTTTTGCTTTGTTCTATGGTTTGAGTGATTTTATCATTTTTGTACTTCCTTATGTCTTTTCTCAGCGCTTTTGATATTTCTCGCAGTTTCTGTTGGTTTGGGTTTGGTTTCGATTTGAGTGTCCTTCGTTCTTCAATTTTTATTTGTGTTTCTTGACTAACCTTTTCTTGTTTTGAACTTCTCGGACACCATTTTTCCTGTGTGTCTGTTATTGTCTTAATTATTATCCCATTTAAGGTGTTTATGTCTTCCGTGTCCTGTTTAATTTCTAGACTACTCCCGATTTGTTTTCTGAATTGATTTGCTTCAGTTGGTCGCGTCCATGTCCCAGGAATTCTTTTCCTGATCAGTCTATTTCTTTCATTGCCGAGATGAATTTGAAGAGTAGCTCTGACCATCCGATGGTCGCTTCCTGTAGAGAATCTGTTTATTACAGTGACGTCTTTGAAGATATGTTTTTTATCGGTTACAAGGTATTCGATTTCGTTATGGGTCTTCCCGTCGGGACTTTGCCATGTCCACCTTCTATGGGGGTTTTTGCTGTAGAAGCTGTTCATCTGGTATAGATTGTTTTCTAGTAGATAGTTTATCATGGTTTCTCCACGTTCATTTCTTCCAGGACTTCCAAAATTACCAAGTGCGATTTCAGATGGGTTGGATTTTATTCCAGTTTTTGCGTTGAAGTCACCGCAGATAATCGTGCTATTTTCTTTCATAGCTTTGGAAATATTATCATAGAATATACCTACTTCATCATCGTTGTGTTCTACGGTGGGTGCGTATACTTGGATTATTTTTATGGTGTACCGTGTATTTAGTTTTAGGATGAGGTAAGCCACTCTGGTAAATATTGCTTGTATGGACATGATATTATATGTATGTTTCTTGTGTATGAAGAACCCTATTCCATCACTTGATTTATTATCGTGGCCTATATGGTAGAATGTATGGCCAGATTTAAGTGTCACCAGATTTTCTCCATGCATTCTGACTTCACTCATTCCAATCACGTCCCATTTTATGTTCGTCAGTTATAGTTCCATTTCTGTGAATTTTTTTCTTCGGGCAGGAGTGTTCTTACATTGTAGGTTGCAATTTTAAAAGTTTTTAGACGTTTATGTTTTGGTTTTCTTCTCAACGAGCTCTTGCCCCCCCCCCCCCCCCCCATATTCCTTGGGGCAGACCGCAGCAGCGGTGTGGGATTCCGAACACTTTGTTCGACCCACCTGGGGATACTTTTCGGAGGTCGATTTTCTCATCTTAAGGGGGTTTTGGCTATTTGTAACTTGCCACGCTGGCCATAAACGGGTTGGCAAGTGGTTGGGGATAGGTAAGGAGGTAGTTTGAAGAGGTGGGATTGGGGTTTGTGACCTGGTATCTCCCGGGGTATGGGAGGTGGGAGAAAAACCAGTAGCTAACGTAGGGCAGGGGTGCCAACCCTGTAGCAGCATATCCTCTACCGGGATTGTAGAAGAGTACTACCCGTGACCCGTACCTTTGAGGAGTTACAAATGAGAAACTTCATGGAAATTATGAAAAAATTAAGGTCACAAATCCTGGCACTTCAAGAAACAAAACAGAAAGGCAACGGCATAATAAAAGATGTTGCTACTCAAACGTTCGCATTCATTTAAGAAAACTGCTGGAACGTGTTTTCAGATAGTGTTATATTAACTATGGTATGAAAATGTAATTGCCGGCAGTACAGCTGAGTGGTGTTGCACATCTCAAGGCACTTGTAAAAGTTAAGCGCCAGTCTGCTTGGTCAGTACTTGGTTGGGTGATCATCTGGAGAGCGGGCGTAGTGTTCTAGCCAGACAGGTTCCACTACCTCCAGTACCTCCGCCGAATTTAAAAATGCACACACCCTCAGCAGCTCGGTGCGCCTGGCACCCCGACACTGTGTAGACGGTATAAGGGGTTACAGATTATATATACATATATATATATATGAAAATGTAATGTGGGCTTGGTAACTAGGTTAGTTGATTGCTTTTAGAGATATATATAGTTTATAGACGAGCTGTCAGAAAAAAGGAACAAAATGCTTCACAATTTCAATAAGAAGCTTTTCGAGAAGTTATTACTTGTTGGGTTTTGCATCTAAGCGACTGATTTGTAAAAAACTAAGACCTTTATTATACATTTCATAAATAAATAAATAATTTAATGTTTAAATTTACAGAAATTTATCTAAAAAGTAACTTTTTTAAGTATTGTATTCATACATATTAAAGCTGTTCCTCCCTACGAGAGCTCACATGATTACTTAAACTATCTTTACATCCTGACGCTTCATAAGTCTAATAAAGTAGTATTTCCAAGCTGTTCTATATTCAAAAATAGAACAAATAAAGTGTTGCACTTGCATGAGGTACAACGTGCAGTTATTTTTACACAGATTTGTATTCATTTTCACAACGTATTATTTTTCTACGCATGGCATCTCGTATGGTGAACTAAATTGATCCTTTTTGCTGATCTGCACTGGCAAACAGAGCTGCGGCAAAGTTTTTATTTTGTGTTTCTTCATATGTCTATTGAGATGTGATTTTTGCGCTGTTCTATATTCGCAAATAGAACAAAAATAAGGTTTTTCTCCTTTATGGCACCTCCTCATATGCAAAATTAAACTACATTTACGTGCTGATCTGTAACCACAATCGGCACAACTATATGGTTTTTCTCCAGTATGACACTTCATATGTCTAACTACAGCCGCCTTTTCTGCCGATTCATATTCACAAACCAAACAGCTATACGGTTTTTCTCCCGTATGGCATCTCATATGTCTAGTTAAACTACACTTGCGCGCTGTTGTAAATTGACAAATAGGACAAAAATAAGGTTTTTCTACTGCATGCGTCTTCATATGTGCAACTAAACTATCTTTACGTGCTGTTCTATGTGTACAGTTAGAACAGGAAAATGGTTTCTCTCCCGTGTGAGATCTCATGTGTCTAATGAAGTATTTTTTCAGACCGGTTCTAAATTCGCACGTAGAACAAAAATAAACGTTTCCTGCCAATGGCTTTTCTCTCATGTGAGATCTCATGTGTCTAGTGAAGTACTTCTTCCGACTGTTACTATATTCACACATAGAACAAAAATAAAGGTTTCTTCCTGAATCACAATACTTAGACAACTTTTGTTCTAAATTATCTTCAACCTTTATTTCTATCTCTTCTTGCTTAATATTTACTTCAGAATAATTACCAATCTCCATAACACTTTCGCAGATTTCCTGTTTAATACAAAAGTTATCAAAGTTGGTTGATTTGTGCGATGCCATTGCCATTGCAGGGTTGGACTTTCAAGAACTAATATCTAGCTTCTGGCTGAGTATTTCTTATTGTTATATAAAGTGGTAGCTTGTACGGTAATGGTGCTTTTTCATTGGGTGGTATTATGTTTGCAGACAAATATTTTCAGTTGCACCTGTAACAAAAGCAATTAATAACCAGTTAATCTTTTGGCCAAGAAAGCATAATTACATTTATATGTTAAATTTGTTAAATAACTTTCAGAGATTTTACAGATATAACGAATATATAGATAATATCATAGGAAAAACAATACAAAATTATTTTAGTGGCACAAATTAAGGTTAATTTTACACATCATTTGGTCTTTTGTATGTAATATGTTCTATTAACATGCATTATTTATACTTTGCAAATGTTATACTTAAAATTTCAGAAATGTGTGACAAGTTGACGTTTGTCACACAATTCAGCAGGCCGTGGTCAAACCATATTAGTACCATTGTTTCCTTCGAATAAATTGAAAAATATCTTCCATTATCATCAGAACGCAAAACCCAACGCGTAAGAACCCGTTTGAATTTTCCCTGTTTTTCTGAGAAGGTCTACGATTTTCTGCGAACTCTATAACAGTTAAATGTGTTGTAAAGGTCTTCATTACTTGCAGAATTGACGTCCCACAAGGTAAAACGTGTTTGACACACAGGCCGGTCCGGAAATAGGTACCATTGCTCAACAAAAAATGTAAGTACAAACATGGTGTAACGAATACAAGGTGTAACGTTCCGCAGAATGTGGGCGGACCTCAAATTCAACCAATAGGACATGGGCCCTCAAATGGCACAATTGGTAGTACTGAAGTGTATTGTTGAAGACGCTGTCGATGTCAAATTCTAGGTTAGGTTTTGCGTCAGTTGGTGTCAGACTGACGACAAACCTAACGTGCTAACCCCGAATTTGACATCGACTGACAATGCCAGCAACAATATACGAACGCATCCATGGTTACACCATGATCGCGGCCATAATAGATTTCCCAGCGTACATAAATCAAACTAGTGATGGGCTTATTCGAATCAAAAATAACCGGTTATCCGGTAAATAATACGGCATTCATAACTCATATAACCTTTTCTACGTATGTACTTGATTGACCCAAGTGAGGCTCGCGGCTGCTTGTTGATGTTATTAAGACATTTGAGACTCCCAGTCGACGAGTTAAATTTATGGGGCGTTCCTATTAAAGATAACGTTCTGCTGAGTATGATATTTGCCGAAGCTGTGTTGGTATTAATTTATAACGGCCTAAATTTTTGCTTCGAAACGCGGTTGATTATGCCTAATAAGGGATAAAAAGAAAGCGAAATAAGATTTTCCAATATCGTAAAAGATTTATATTTAATTTTTAATAATGGAGCAGTCGGGACAAGAAGTGGATTTCGATATTGAAAATTTTAAGTGTGCGTCCTTAGAACCGCGGAAGGCTGAACGTAGATAAATGATTGATTCTAAAATATACCGGTATGATGTGCAAGCGAAAAGGGAAGGGTGACTACTAGAGTTTTAGGAACTAAAAATAGATTCAATAGATACTTTGTATTCGCATATTTATAATTTCTTTATGATTAGTATTTATATAGCTATTCTCAATGGTTTAAACTCCTTAGAAATCAAATAAAAATCATTTATACAATTATTATAATTAACGATTAACTGAGTTCCTCTGCTATCTGCAAGTTACGATGCCGATGCAGATGACGGTGAACCGCCAACCGGCAAACCGTCTGACTTAATCGAAACGAATCGAGAGCCAAAATTGATTAGAATGATTATTCAAATAATCAATCGGTTATTAATATCATTCGAATGCAAATAATTCGGTTATGAAAATTGTCCGGTTATGCCCATCACTAAATCAAACATATACACTCACTGTCTGTTCCTTTGATGTCAAAATTCCGATTTGGATGACCTTGAACGTCTCTTGGGGGGTACTTTCCGATAGTAATAACAGGTGGCGCCACTACTTAATCACATCATGATTGGTAGCAGAGCTAATAACTGGCTCTGATTGGTAGTAGAGTCCCTGTATAATATTAAACTATATATAGGGACTCTAATTGGTAGAACTTTGTGCTGCCATCTGATAGTCAAGCTTAGAAATACCCACCGAGTTACTGTCCCAGGCACTCTAGACAGGTTTCAACATTTGGCATGAGTGTCTCTACTTGCATGAGGGATTGGTTGACATCTCCCCTCTACTTTCTGAACGACTGCGCATCTCCGGGAACGTTTCACCTTGTATTCTTTACACCATGGGTACAAAGTTGAAAAGAAATTTAGCCAAATGTAGTTTTCTTGTAAATTTGGTACTAAGCAGTCAATACTTGACAAAACTGGTACAGTTCAAATAAAGTTGTTTTAAAAAGCGAAAAGTAAAGAATGAATTAGTAAAACATTCACCAGTTCTTTAAGAAGAAAAAAATAATTTTGGGATATAACATTAGTTGGGAGCTGAGTGTATTCCAAAACAAATATTTTTTACAATTTCGTTGTGGTATAAAGTACCACGTTCTGCAGAATTTTTGAACATCTTTTTTTTCCATAGAAATGTTAGTACATTTTCATACTTTAGGCGCTTATTGTGCTAAAACGACCAATCGAATTTGAGCAAACTACCACGTTTTGAAAAGGCCTTTTTTCTGAATTTCTACTAATTCAAACCTTATGCAATATAAGCAAAACTGTAAAAATTAAAAACAAGTTTTTTGATGAGCGAAAAATTGAAAAACTAACACTTTCTTATTAAGAAAAATCATTAACTTAACTTGCGACCCAAACACATAAGTAAATCTCAAAAAACACCCTAACATATGTTTGTGACTAGGGTTGCCAACTCTGGTTTTGTCCAAAAGCGTACACATGGTATGAATTATTGTAAATATTTTTAAGGGGGTGTTAAAATGCACAATATGGGATTTTTAAAATTGCCAAATTAAAACGGGTACATTAATATTGACAAAAATTAGGTGTTTTACAAAACATTTTCTGTTTAATTTTTAAATCAACTCTTTCCCCACGAAATTGACATATTTTAATAAGGCAAAAGGAACTTTTACTAATGATTTAAATTCTCGTAAAAACGCATACTTAAAGAATGTAAAACAGTTTCTGCTTCTTAAAACTAATATATTTAACAAATTAAAATTTAAAAACAGTGAAATAATGTGCATATGTACATACAATAAATATAAAATAACCAGAAATGTACAAAAACTGTAAAGAGGTTTACTCAGAACTTTCCTCGCAAGTGGACGTTTTGACATTAATCAATTTTAAAGAGCAAAGAAAAATAGGGGTGGTAAATATCTTCACGTTCGTAGTAATACTGAACAATAAAAGTAAACATCTGGTAATGCGAATTACATCAACTTTCTAATAAAAAATAATACCGGTGCGGTGGTGCGATTTGAACTTCACCGCCTGTGAACGTGCCTGAGAACGCGATTTCAACGATTTCCGGTAGCCCGCAAGTAAACCACCCGTCCGTTGCATTGCGGGTGCGTTATTTACAACGGATTTATTGCGGACCATTTTTTTCCCTTTTTTTACAACATTTACCCTATATCTGTTGGGCTCCATTTTCGTCAAGGGTAAAGCCTGAGCTATGTGTAAATTATCACTTTTATATATTTCTCAGACCACCAGCGTGGTCGAGCAGTTAGAGAGCTCGACTGCGGCGCCAGACCCACCCAGTCATCTTAAAAATTTAGTACCGAAACCACGGCTATGGAAATAGGGAAAGTAAGGCAGTTGTTGAAGGCGTGATGCTAACCGCATCACCCAAAACTCCGTTAACGTGTGCCAGATGACTGGGTTTCGAAAAGAGATATTTCGGTGGCCCTGACCCTCCGAGTGTCAGTCTCAGCCAATATTTCTACGTATGAACAGACAGACGGGCAGAATTGAGAAAACCTGTTTTTCTTCATCTAGGAACCCTGAAACGTGAAGATCTTAAGGAATGTTGAAAGCTGGTTTTTTCGCGATTAGAATACTTCCTTCGTCTTTTAGTCGAGGGAGGCAAAAAACGTAACACATTATACTATTTAATCCTTTGATTTAAAACACAATGTAAATTTGTTCGTAAAAAAATATAAACTTACAAAAATTCAAACAAAAGGTAACATTTTTGGTACACAATTCTTTACAAAAATTGAAAGGCAGCCCATTACTTCATTCTTAAAATAAACAAGCAATATAAAAAAATTAGAAGGTGCAAGCACCTAATCAATGTTTCGGCATAGTGTTGGGATGGACTGGTTGTTGCCATCCGTTCTTTAGGACGTCTCCTTCTTAAGACACATTAATTTAACCTTCGTAATCTATTAAAAGGGTAAGATGAGAAACCGGCTATGATGTGGAAAATGGATAGAAATTTGTATTCAAACCTTTTAATAATAAAAAAAACATTTGGAACCAGTTTCGAACTGATGATATCAAGATCAGCAGCCCAACTCTATACCAGTACACCATTATGCTCCGTAGTTAGCTGCCACTTAATGGTCATTACTGTTTTCATGAATACACAAATACCGATACAAAAAACAAACGACCAGTCTCGTCCAAAAGCTTTTCCGTTCTTTGCATTACTATTCTAAACAAACTGGCTCAGGAATCATCCTGAGAAGCTACGTCCTTCTCGAGATAGGGCGTTTACATCCATCCTGCGGAACACCTTCACTAAACTGCATTTTCCCACGTTTCTTTAACACCAAAGCGGTTGCTGTCTGCACAAAAGTTGTACAGTTTCATGAGACCTTTCATATAATTTTGGTTTGGTCGCTATTGACTTAGCGGTTGCGGCAAAAAGTGTAAATTAGTAAAATAAAACATGTTCGTAAAAAAATTAAAACTAGAAGGGAAATTCTAATGATGGAGTTCGCTTGTACCGTAAGTGATTTCCAAACAGGCGAATACCGTATAGAAGCACTTTTGTAGCAGTAGATCAACGATTAAGGGAAACCGGTGCGTTAATTCCACAAAAGAAAAACCGTGGCCTGCACCGTACTGCGCGCGTACTAAACATAGAGGAAGGTATTTTAAATAAAGTTTTTAAATCCTGAAATAAGCATACGACCTGTCCGGGAATTTGGAGTTTCGTTGTGGACAATTTCAAGAATTCTTCATTAACAATTTCATTGTCCCTACCACGTACAAAGGGTTTAACATATTCAGGTTGCTGATTTTCCAACTAGGCCTACTTTCTGTGTATGGTTTGTAGAAGAATCCCGCGAGATTTTTTAAAGAAAATTTTGTCGATGGACGGGTGTACTTTTATTCGAAATGGTATTTTAAATTTCCATAACCGCCACATCTGGAGTGACAATAATCCATATGCAATACGTTGTGATATTGTTTTTTTAGTCTAAAGCATGGCCGATATTTTTGCAAAGCCGGCCCTGCACCTGAAACCTGCAACCGAATTCATTTGGGTCAAACTTTAACATGCACACAGTCAATGGAAATTTTCTTGGAAGAACACTTCCGCAACCCGCGCTAATTGCGTTATTTACCCCGACGCGCGGGCGCCTGTAACCAGAAATGCATGGAACTTATATGCATCCAACAAATTTTGAATAACCCGCTTTGTTTCACGCCACAAAGGAATTAGCTTTCGAAGGCTATTCCTGCTTGGCGATAACTCAACCCGGTCCTCGGGGAATTTTCTGTAGTAATTCGATACCCTGGGACTCGCTGCAATAACAAAAAATTCTTTCTCAAATGTCCCAATGCCCTCTCGCTTATTCAACGCTTACGCAGTAATATTTTCCAGAGAGGGAGGATTTCCTTTAACAGTGGCAAGAGAAGGATGATTGCATGATAGCGGGGAACGGGGGTTGTGTTCTTCACGCGGAGTCCCATTTGAGAATTAAATCAGTGACAAGCCTTTAATCGAGAACGATGTGGAAAAGTTGACAGCCCCGGCCCTCGGAGCTGGGGCTGCCTTGTCTGTGTGCGTGCCCTCTGCTAATTTCGGGGGAGCCTTTCGTTATAAACATTATGTGCCCTTGTGGATTTTGGTATCCTTCTTGCGGCGTTAGACGCTTAAGTTAGTTCTGATGCAGGCTTCGAAGCAGATAGCTCGTGAAGTGATAGGTTCCCGCGGGGCGTGTGTGGGTTAGGCCGACGCCGGTTTGGGCGGGCGTTTTGGATTTCGTTTACTTCGACCCCAAAGCCGGGGGAAAGTTACTTTGCATCCTGTTGCACATCTACTACAAGACGCCTTATGAAGCTTACGTAATTTTCTCATAGTGAGTGGGAAATATCTGCTTTTGCAAATTCTACCACGTCGTGCCGAACCCGAAGTATTTTCTTCGTTCCCGGGGACTACCGCTTTCACCTCGAATTAATTCAACACTCTTTCGGACCGCGGGCCACTGCCTTCGCTCAACCCCTTTGGGCAACCCTGTTCTACGCTCGCTGCGGGATACCCGCTTTGTCATTTTGTTAACTGCTGCTGGCTACCGTTCTTCTTCAACCACTCGAGTTTCTGCTCAACCTGTCTGCCTCACCTGGGGAAGTCGCAACACCTCCGCCACGTTTCACCAACGCTTCGCCGAGGCTGAATTCATTGAAGACCCCTAACAATCTGCTCCGAGCTATAAGGTAAAATGTTTTGTATTTTGTTGCGCCTATTTGAGTGACCCCGTGGAGTGCCGTTAAAACTACGCGGTTTGCGCTATTTTCATTAATGAACACTGCGTTTGCCCATTTTATTTGATTGTTGTACACAGGGGCTTCACTCCTGTCTTGGTGCGTTATTGCTTCTAACTTAAATTTAACGTACATGCTAAGGTAATTTTTGCGTGGGATCCCCTTGCATATTCAGTCAGGGTGTACTTTTTGTATTAAATGTAAATTCACCTCCGGGCGATCATCCTCCATGTGAACTAATTTTGTAAACTAAATTCTTTAAATAATAAACTTGTTAAAGTCAGCTTATTCATTTAGTGAATTTTGGAACCTCTCTTTGGGTCTTAAACCAGTTTAATCTGGCAGAGGCCAGGTGTAACTAAATTGTAAAGCTGAAAGCATGTCTCTTTGAGTAAGTAAGCCCCAAGAAAGTCGGGCTAGTGTCAGTGTTCTTTTGTTGCTCTAGGGAGTGGCCAATTAAGGTAAGCTAATTGTTTCACATCCACCCTGTGTGTTTGAACCTGAGAACTCGGAGGAGGCTTGGTGAACGACAAGCTGAGGTGGATAGCGACGAACCTGGGGGACCGCCACATAGGCTGCGTGGCTCTTCTTGCTTTAGCCACGCTAGCGATCCTTCTTAGAAGCAAGTGGCGTCCTGGGATTTATTTCGAGTAGAGTATAGGGTAAGTGCCGTCGGTTTTAACTGAGCTAGACCGTGGGTAACTGGAGCTCCGTCATCTGCTCCGACACTATTAAAGATCTGTGTTTTTGGAAAAGCCGGCGAACCCTTTACTTTTTCCCCGATTTTGACAGTGCTTGTGATCGATGTCGGTTCGAGCAATTAATCCTGTAACAACGTTGTGGAAATTTCCAAATGCGGTTTTCGATCAACATATGGGCAGGTATTGTGGATGGTCATCTTGTAGATCCATATAAATTACCAAACCGTTTAACTGGAGTTGTATATGTCACAATTTTCTATTAAATGTGTTACCCGGACTTTTAGATGTGCCATTACAAATCCGAAGAAACATGTGTCTACTACATGATGGTGCACCCGCTCATTTCAGTTACGTGGTGACTGATTATTGAAATGCTGAATTTCCTCAAAAGTGGATTGAGCGTAGTGGACCTATACGTTGACCGGAAAGGTTACCCGATTTAACACCAATGGATTTTTTCTTTTGGGGGTATCTAAAGTCACTGGTGGATCAAACAGAAGTTCAAACAAAGCAAGAACTTCGGAAACGCATTTTTGCTGCCACCGCCACCATTAGGCAAGACACTAATATGCTAAGAAGATTACAATAAAATTGGTTAAGGCGTGCCAATATTTGTATTAATATGAACGGCGGTCATTTTGAGCAGTTATTTTATTGATAACTCTATGCAGAAGCCAGCTATGGTTATTGTTGTTAATTTTAAAATGTTGATACAGTTATCATTGCGTTTTGTTGCTTAGCAGTAAAGTTCTATTGTCATACGTATTTACTCAATTCATATGAAGATAATCATGCTTCTCAAACAGTGGAGAAGTATACTTTTTTGAATAAACCATTCGTGTAAATGAAAACTGAAGGAGAGGTATTCGATTTAGTTTAACGTCGTTTATTATGCTGTGGAATTTGGTGGTCTATTTACCATACACCCTGTATATTTAGGTCTATATCTGGTGCTAAACTTAGTTACATATAAGTATTGGATGCTGTATCTGGATTTTTTTTTTGGCAACCTTAAATGATTAAATGGACGCCCTAAAAACCTAAGCACAGTTGGCCACCCTATTTGCGCCCTGACTAAATTCACCCAATATTTATTTTTCAAAACGTCAAAACAACACTAAATCTCAACTTTCAGTGAGTAAAATACGAGCGTACGATACACTTTCGAACGAGTTATGTACATTATTTTTCCCACGACCACAAAAAAGACACATCTTTGAAATTTAATGAATGGCGACAGCTTTATTGTGACTACTAACAATGCCAGTAGATTGTCAATAGCTTTTAACCCACTGTATAACCTTATGAATGGAATCAGTACCTACTGATTATGGAATTCGGACTCCAGGATCCGGCAGGGTTCCTTTGTAAATTGTTGAAGTAGTCTATGTAGTCAGCTGGAAGCTCTAAATGTTTTAGTAACGAAATTACAACATCAGCACCAATGCCAAGTGACTCTTCCCTTTTATATCTTGTTATTTATAGACATTTATTATGTGCCATAGATCTCGAAACTATTTCGACAGCTAAATTTTCATCTAGACCCCAATACATCCCTTGTTGTGCCAATCTATGACATCCAGATAGTAATAAAATTCCTACGAAAATTGTTATTTCTTCTGTCATGGCAAAAACATTTTGGTTATTTTTTTAAATTACAATCTCGCAGATTTGCCGGGACATTACTAAGAATTCGATTTTCCACAATGCCATCATCCTGTTATTTCTCATCTGTGAGAATATCTGCTTGTAGCGGCAGGACTATTACAACCACAACCCCTTCATGGTTATCTTTAGGCTCTGCGGTTTCTTACAATGTATGAAATGTTTTCCAGGCATTAAAATTTACGGAAGGTATCGCATTAAAGTTTTAATTCATTTTTGAAATAGTTAGTGATAAGGAAAGTACACGTTCCACAGAAATAAAGTGTGTGCCATACGCTTACTTACTACAACCACGTTGCTGTCTACCATACACACGCTTCATTAGATTGAGTAAGGATCGCCCGCACTACAATTGTCCATACACTTTTCATCCGCATATTATTTTGGATGAGCATTGCACCAATTAGCCTATTGTACTCAACGAGTACAGTACAGTTTGGCTCCAATTCACATTTCACAAATATAGGTTATGAGCTTATGATTGTTGGTATGTATACATATTATGTTGGATATATCTAAAATATAGAAATTATCGCAGTTGAGCGATAAATTTCACAAATAACCATATAAATAAATAATATTTGCCTTACTTACCAGCATCAAAAACGTGTCACTTTTCAGAATGGTTGCGAGAACTTCAAGCCAAATTGACGGCTGCCTACTATTACAGAATGGTAGTATATTGATCATAATGAGGTAGATAAATAATGAAATTATTGCCACTAGATGAGAGCACCTGTCTATAATATGCATAGATATATTAATACAAGATATGGCGTGCCGTTGCTATAGTTCACGGTCAACAAAATTACTATGGCCTGCACATAGGGAACACCTCCTGTAGCCACCTAATGTGGGAATTTAAAAGCATTTAGTGTGTTTCTTAGCTCAAATGTCAAAATCTGACGTTTAACTTTAAAAGGTTAGTTGCACCATGAAATCTCAGTTTATTGTTTTTGTTGAAATTTAACACAATTTCTAATAAATCAATACATAAAGTAAGTTTATTTGTGGAAGTTTTAATCCACGGTCTTACAGATAAATTAAACGTAGCAAGGGTCCTGGCACAGTAGTTGACAATAATGGAAAGATGCAATTATCACAGGTAATCTTTTGTTGTATTTTTAATATACAAATGCTATGGATGCTGAATAAATGTTGGTTTCAGGCATATCATTAATTTCTAAACTTTGGATTTTCAACCGTAGTTCTACTGGTAATAACAATTCTTCGCTATTGATGGATGCTGTTTGGAGAGATGACAATTGGGCAATACTACTAATAAAACTAAAATATTCTGTGCTATTTGAACTGGCAGATGATTTAACTATTCCACAGCGCAAAATTTCCCTTAGTGCATATTCTGCTGTTCGGGCATCTGTAGCTTCATTGAGAGAAAGTTGCTTAAACTGCATCAGAACTGAATACTCGTGTTAATACATAATAGAAGCCAGCTTGCTCAAGAAGAAATTCTATGCATAAATAAGTAGTACTTTCTGAAGGGAATTCTAGAGCGTGTGCGGTTTCCTTTGTCAATCCTGGTAATCCCGTACTACATGACCGTGCAATGCTGCTATCCAAGGAACGAATGTATTGACTTTTGTTTGAAACGTGTATTTGGAAAAAATTATAAATATTTCCCATGTATGTTACTGTAGTATTAACGTTAAGAAAATTATTGTCACCGGATTCTTTCAAAAATTTAAATGAACTAGTCACAGTAGGAGCAAATATTGGAATAGCTCGCAGAACATTCATCTTTTCAAAATTTGTGGGATATAAATGCATTCTTGTTAAATATCGAACAGATTTAACTGCTAATCCCTACTGTAAATTATATAATAATCTCAAATACGTTGAAGTAATTTTCCATTTGAGGAATACATATCACGTTCTAAAAACAAATTTCTGCCAATTTTAAAGCACGACAATAATCGAATAACAACAATAGTGGTAGTGGCGAAAGAAAAGGATGCTTAATGTAATTTCTAATTGATCCCCCACTTAACATTTTAAAAAGTGCGACATTAGATGAAAAATTGTCCGTTACCAGTCGTACCACAACAAAACCACAATCAGTTAAAAGTTGCAGAAATTACCACTGTTAACAAGGTGCTGTGGTTGGAAATGATTTTTACATAAGGCTGTATAGTCTGTAATTTTAGAGATATGTACACTAAAAATGTAGTTAACATGCAACATGTAGTATTTTTACAGTTTATTAATACCACAAAATTCTTGTAAAAATTCAACCCATTGCTGCCGAACACACAATTCACTAGGCAGTTGGCACTAACCATTTTAAAATTTAGTAGAATATTTTCACAACTAAGAATGTACACAGAGCTGGACTGAGTGTGGAGCAGGCACGGATGGGACCATCGGGAGCTCGGGACATTTGCCGAAAGGCCGGTCCAATTGGTCCAATTTGGGCCGCGGTCTTTATAAATGTGACTGAAACCTTTTGTTTCATTTTTATAATTTCCATTTACTTTGGACAATTAGGTATATGTGACAATTTTTGAAAATCTGGATTTATCGGAAAATTAAATATAATTGTACTTCTACTGCCGATCAACAACCTTTTGGATTGAATAAATAAGACAGGTGAGAGGTGTACCTTAGCCAAGCTATTCAAACCGGTTTGCTGTATCACGGGGCTTCCCTTTTTGGTTACGGAGTTTAGTAGGCGTCGCTTATGAAAATCGCAATAGAAATTATTTTCTTTTGCGAGAAAATTAGTGAGTAACCGTCGCGCAAGTTAGACCAAGCTTATTTTCTAATAACGGAGTGATTGTAGTATTTCGAGAAGTTGGAAGTATAGTTTGTTTTAAAATTAATATGAATAAAGACAATAGTAAAAAAGTCAAAGGAGGCGCGGAAAAAATACGCGAGCCAAAAAGACGCAAAATGAACGAAGAAGCAAGGAAGTGCATATCTCTGGACACAATGTTTTTGAAACCTATCCCGAAAACTGCGGATAGTGTTTCTGTAGCGCATTCACTTCAAAGTATACAAGAAGCACTGACTCATATCGACACTAAAAAAAAGAAACTGTGAACGAATTCTGTGAAGTTGAGGTTATAGCTGCTGTAAGTAATAATGCTACACCCAAATTATATGAACGTGAGCAAGAATCTTCAGAGATTGAGTTTTTTGAGTTTAACCACTTTGAACGACTCAATGTAAATGAGTTACATTTTTTTGAATGTCACCCTCAGATTCATAAAACACAAGAAAATATTCCATTTAATGTTAAAAAAGCTTTTGTTCGATCGAATAAAAATTCCAGACAGTGGATTACCTACAGTTTTAATAAAAAAGCCTTCTTCTGTACAGCTTGTTTGGCTTTTGGGAATACCGGTGCGGTGAAACAAACAGTTTTACACAAGGTATGTCCGATTGGAAGCACGTATATCAAAGAATTGATGAACACGAGAGAATTGTAAACCACCAAAAAAGTTGTGAATCGTACTTTTTATTTTTGAAATGTCAAACTGTGAATACACTTTTATTCAGCGAACAACTGAAGCAGCACAATAATCAAGTAACAAGTAATCGTAAAATATTAGAGATTGTTATTAATGTAATTAAGTTAATTGGCAAAAGAGGTCTTTAGTATTGTAGTAATTTAAATGAAGCAGCCTATTCGTTAGAAGATGAATATTTGGATATAAAAATGTTGAAATTCAATCCACATGCTACTCCCAATCAGAAAAAACAGGAATTAATTAGTTTTGAAAATAATTGAGGCAAATTAAAGTTATCCCTGGAAGAATCGTATCAAATTAATTACGATTTTGTTAACTGTAATGAAGAAGATGATGACATATCCACTCAAGAAGATTGCATATCCGCTCTAGAAGCTACTACGACTTGTAAAAGCTGCCAAAATTGTTCCATTTGCTGTTAGCTCATCCAAAATGTAACATATTCTAAGGCGCTTACTCTGTGCTTTCTTTAGTTTATCAATATCTTTTAACACTCCCCATATCTCAAATGTCCTGTGAAAGGTCATTTTCCATTCAAAAATGTATTAAGTAGTGATGGGCATAACCGGAAAATTTTCATAACCGAATTATTTGCATTCGAATGATATTAATAAGCGAATGATTATTTGAATAATCATTCAAATACATTTTGGCTCTCGATTCGTTTCGATTTCGCCGGTTTGCCGGTTAGGCGGTTCAGCGTCATCTGCATTCTGCATCGGCATCGTAACTAGCAGATAGCAGAGGAACTCAGTTAATCGTTAATTATAATAATTGTATAAATAATTTTTATTTGATTTTTTAAGGAGTTTAAACCATTGAGAATAGCTATATCAATACTAATCATAAAGAAATTATAAATATGCGAATACAAAGTATTGATTGAATCTATTCATAGTTCCTAAAATTCTCTAGTAGCCACCCTTCCCTTTTCGCTTGCACATCCTACCGGTATATTTTAGAATCCATAATTTATTTACGTTCAGCCTTCCACGGTTCTAAGGACGCACACTTAAAATTTTAACATCGAAATCCACTTCTTGTCCCACGTTCATATCATATGACGACGGATGGGCATCGACTGCTCCGTTATTAAAAATTAAATATAAATCTGTTACGATATTGGAAAATCTTATTTCGCTTTCTGTTTATCCCTATTAAGCATAATCAACCGCGTTTCAAAGCAAAACTTTAGGCCGTTATAAATTAATACCAACACAACTTCGGCAAATCTCATACTCAGCAGAGCGTTATCTTTAATAGGAACGGCCCCATAAATTTAACTCGTCGACTGGGAGTCTGAAATGTCTTAATAACATCAACAAGCAGCCGCGAGCCTCACTTGGGTCAATCTAAGTACATACGTAGAAAAGGTCTTGCCAACTTGCCATATCTCAGCGACCACAAATGCGCAGTGAAGCAAGGGAGAAAACTGTACAGCGAGACGCTCAAATCGTGTTTTCAGTTTAATCTGCCTTCCTTATGGTTATGAGTTATGAATGACTTATTATTTACAAAATTTCGATCACTCGCAGGTCGCTGAGATACGGCACGTAGTACGTATCAAGATGAGGTTATTTTTCATTCGAATACTTGGAACGAAAACCGAGTTACACAGGTTATTTCATTAACCGGATAACCGGTTATTTTTTATTCGAATAAGCCCATCACTAGTATTAAGACTCGACTGAAAAACCGGTTATCTAACGAGAAGGTAAAGTCGTTTATGATTATGAACCTCAAAAAATCCATTTTAACAAGCATTGACAATGAAGATGTGATTAACTCCTTAGCAAATACAAGCACATTGCTAAAAAAGGCCGTTATTTATTAATTTCTTATTTTACCAAATGCGCGAAGTCAATTGTTTGGGCGAGTTTATGCAATTTTTGAGTGCTTAATTCATAATTATTCATTTCTAATAATTACTTTAATAATGATAACAATAACCATGTTACTGTTGATACTGTACTAGGCAAATTGTAAATAAACAATTATAAAGTTTCATCAAGTCAACCTCATTATAAAAGCCATGAAAGGGAAAAAGTATGTTTTGTGTTTGTTTAATTAAGCATGGGTCACACGATCATTTTTTTCATCAAATTTGCTTGTCATACACGAATGATGACGTATTTCATGACGTCAGCCTCATAGTTGTCAAACATTTCTAAAAAATAGGACGGGCTCTATTTCGGTGCAACTTTTTCACGCGATTCTGCGCAGTGCGTGAAAGTGGCATTTCACGGTTCAGGATTCTTAGGTTAAGAACGCATTTTTACTTCAAAAATAGCCATGTCTTGGACGCGTGAGCAAGTGTCGGCCCTAATAGACGCCTATCAACAAGAGGAGGTCTTGTATTTCGTAAAAAACTCCAGCTATCATAACAAGCTAGCACGGAATGAAGCTTTGTCTCATATTCGTGTCGGTTTTTGAAATTCTGTTGATGACTATATTTAAAAGTTTTGTAAACGCTCTTTCATCCATCCTCAAATAATTTTTAAAACTACCACCATCTTCACATTTCAATTATGTGTGTACCATTGATAACACCCCACGTCGTTGTAACCACTTACGGGCCCACACTTTTCGAGAATTTCGCTGTTTCTTATTACACAACGCTAGACTTAAACCTACTAACTACAGGATAATCACTTGCTCTTCCATTTTGAAACAAAAATAAACGTTAACAATTCGTGCCTTTACAGCAAACCATAACCTCATAATAACAGCTGATTCTAATAGTTGCACAACAAGTTTTGTGGTGTGACCACCCTGTTTGATAGAGAGAATCAAACATTGTTGTATGACGTCACGGAAAGTGTTTGACAAGCAAATTTGATGCAAAAAAATGATCGTGTGACCCATGCTTAAGATATTTAATAATATTATGTAATTGAGTATTTTGTTTTAATAAATATTAATATTGTTAAGATTTAAAATACTTTTAGCATACAACGTATATCATATTACTTCCTTTTACAATAAAGGAAGTATTGGATTCACCCCAAAAATTCTAAATTGGGTTTTCAACAGATCTTCACGTTTTAGAGTCCCCTGAACCCAAGAAACATGTTTTTGTTCATTTTATGTCTGTCTGTCTGTGTGCCTGCGAACAGAATATCTCAAAAACTAAAAGAGGTATGGCGTTGAAACTTCATATATAAGTTTTGTGTACTATCTAGATGCGACAGCAAGTTTTTGAAGAAAATCGCATAACCGAAAGTATGGTGTTTACTCTTATGATTTTTCAGTTTTTTCGATTTTTTCAAAAACGGCTCTAACGATTTTTTCAAACTTTACATTTTTAATGTGTACTGATGGGATATAGGTGATTTTCCAGTTGAATACCTCTAAAATGAGTTTCTTTTGTTTTTTTTTCTATTTTTTTATTAACTCTTATTTTAAATAGAACACCCGGTATATTATTACATTTTTAAATTCAACTTAAAATTTTTTTTTAAATTGTCTCTTGAACTAACGCTCTATTTTGTACCGTTTTTGTAGAATTTGTAATTTTTTAAAATGTTTGGATATGCTTAAAAATTAAAAATCATTTTTTTGGCTAATTATAAGATCACTGTAAAAGGAAATTGTGTGCGTGCATCACACTAGATTTTTTTACTCGTTACCCATTTTATCTATGTCCAATTACTTACAAATAAACATAAGTTTTTAAAATGATCTGTGTATTACTCTAATTATTTCAAAACTATTAAGCTTTTTTAGCTGATATAAAAATATATTTTGCCCATATATACCTTGGGCAGGTCTGGGGCCATTTCCCGGACCGGTGAACCCCAGCCCATCCGTCCCTGGTGTGGAGTGAAAGTTAAAAAGTTTTTCGGCGATAACGAGAAGACCTGAACTGTTACGATAGTGATAACCTTATGGGTGCCAATGGTTAACTGCACAGCTTGTTTAACCTTTATCAGCAGAAACCCGCAAGGAGTTTGTTGGGAAGGCTTCAAAAAACAATACCATGCTTCTTATATGGCAAAAAACGACGATATTATTATACCGGGGCTACTATAGAAATTCTCCCAATGTGCAAAGAATTGTCTGGTGCTTGATATTGCAGGTGTTCGAAGCCTGGTTGAGATAAAACTGTTTTGTAATTGGGTATTGATTCTGTAAAACAGGTTAAAATAAAATAAATAAAATTATATTCAATACTTTTAACAAGCAGAGTCCTAATAAGTGCTATAACTATTTTGATTGTTAGAATAACATTTAAGTTGTCAATACATTTTCAAAGGTGACTTAATCTATAGAATAACATTTAAGTTGTCAATACATTTTCAAAGGTGACTTAATCTATTCATATTTCAATTTTCGACATTGGAAAAATAAGCATTTCTATAGAAACAACATATGCTATTGTATTCCATATGTCAAATATTTAAATTTGCCGCCATACATAAAATACGTTTCAGTATTAATTACTAGATGTCTCTAGGTGGTGTTCCCTATGTGCAGGCCAAGGTATTTAATTTAGTCGGCCATGCTATAGTTGAACCAGACGTACCATATATTTCTGTCACTGCCAACACATGACCAGAGCCAGTAGATATAGAGAGTACCGTCATGTCCGCCATGTTTGTTCCTTTGTCATATGCGTCACTTTGAGGTTAGTAACACAATTCCGTCAACGTGACATTTATTGGCAATCCGAAATTTTACTTAAAATTGGCAAGACTGTAAGTCTACGTCAAATTCGAGGTTAGTATGTTAGGTTTTATTTGTTATTTGACACAAACTGATGGAAAACATAACCTAATAACCTCGAATTTGACATAGGCTTACAGTCTTGCCAATTTCAAATAAAAGTTTAGACATAACTCAATCAGTCATTGCTGACGGGAACAAAAATGGCGGCGATTGGCGGCATTTTCACGGATCAAAGAATGGCGGTACTCTCTATATCTACTGGCTCTGCACATGACGTGCGCATAGCGCTATCTTTTAGAGAGTCCCCTTACCAGGAAATTTAAACATGTTGAAATAATTGTTAATATTATTATAGTAGTAGGCAAATCTGATTGCTTAAAAGAGTGACGTCCTCACCTTTCATTTTCTAAAAACTTTATTTTAATAAAATTAAATAATTTTTAAATTATACACTAAACCTTTATTGGTATCACAATGATCTATTAAACTGGGACTAGGGACCTGGCTGTTGTGGGACAAAGTCAAGAATTTTTTAATTTAAAAGGGTTTTTAAATTCTTCGAAATCAGAATTTTGAAACTGTTTTGAACAAACAACCGGATCTTTTAAAAATTTGATTTTTTTCCACTTTACATCTTGTTATTCATTTATTCTTCAAGAAATTGTCCTTTGCAAAACTGAAATTATTTTCTAAAGAAGGTTTTTATTAAACAAACCATCTGCTTAACACACCGGTGAAAAGATACGTCTTCGCTTGAAGGAATAGAATCAATTATGTACATTCTAATTGCTAGAAATTGACCGATTAGCTTAACTGTGAATTAATGTTAAATAAAATTTAAAATTAAATGATTACACATACATATTATTAAGTTACAAAATATAAATTTTTCCTTAACAAAAGTGAAGTAAGAAGTACAAAATAAATAGGCATTTTCATTTATTTTACCAAATTTAACAGTATATTTTAGCAAAATGTGGGACTCGTCAGATCTATTTTCAGAAGATGAGTATCTCGATCGCTATGTACCTGAAAATAGGGTTCGTGTTCGAACCCCTAGGATTTTTCGAAATCGTAATAATCCTATGGATATATACAACGAAATGGAATTTACAATCATTTCTTAAAAAACTCCGTTGTGTTTTTGCTCGAAAAATTTGGGAGACACAGAGCCTCAAACAAATCGAAATAAAGCTATACCAGCTATTCTGCAAATTTGCATTACATTGCGGTAGGAGATCATACCATGATATCAAAATAATCATTAGGAGGGTAACACATTATATTGCTCTACCAAAACAACAACCCTATACCATAAAATCGGTGGTCTCTTTGTTCGCTATCTTCTCCGAAGAT
Source organism: Agriotes lineatus (assembly GCA_940337035.1). Taxonomy (NCBI): domain Eukaryota; kingdom Metazoa; phylum Arthropoda; class Insecta; order Coleoptera; family Elateridae; genus Agriotes; species Agriotes lineatus. The sequence goes on along the minus strand of CALNHX010000001.1, from coordinate 775,992 downwards.
ACTGGATCGATTAAATTGAATGATGGCTTAAAATTTTGCTAATTTTTAGACTTAGATCGTAGGCCGGTTTTTATTTTCAAAACAAGTACGAAAAAGTAAAATAAAATTAAATTATATTTAATACTATTAAACCATTAATGTTCATACCTATACCATTTTAGCAGCGCCTTATTCAATGAGTCAGTGGTAGAATGCTCGCCTGCCACGCGGGCGGCCCGGGTTTGATTCCCAACCGATGCATCCTTTTTTAAAATTTACGATGCGAAGCGTAGCTCGGGTGATTCAACAGTATATAAATATGCCATGAACACCACAAGAATTAAACGAAATGAAAACCATTTTTTATGAAATTCGTTGATTCCCTGGTGTGATTGGTGCAATTGACTGCACACATGTAAAAATTCAATCATCTGGCAGACTAAATGCAGAAACATTCAGAAACAGGAATGGTTATTTTTCTATTAAATGTCAAGCTGTTTGTGATGCTAACTTGAAAGTGTTACATATCACTGCTAGACATCAAGGCTCTGTCCATGATAGCACAATATTTAATGATGGGCCGCTCAGAACTCATTTTCAGAATGGTGACTATAGCACTTCATAGTTACTGGGTTACCATGGGTGACCTTGTAAGAATTATTTTCTGACACCAATTTTGGGGTAATCGTGATTGGTCAAAATGGGAAGCCTGAAAATGTCTATAGCAAAGAACTGCATCTTTAACTTTTTAAATTTTTCTTCAATTCTACATATTTTCATCCCGGCATTTCTCATTATTTGGTGTTTTGGTAAACTAAACGAATTTTTACGGGTAGTAGGTAAGTATTATTTAGGTATTTTAAAAGAGTTAAATAAAAATATCGTATAAAAATTTATCTAATAATGCGAATAATAAAGTTTTTACATATGAACTATAGTATTGATATACTCTTTTTGCTTAAATACTAAACTGCCTTTTCTTGGAAATTGTCACTTTAAACTTTGCTCTGTTTTTAATCACTTAGTTTAAATGTACTGATTCACATGAGCTTATTTAGCACTGCACTAATTGACTGTGTCCTTTCGATAGGTTGCCTTTTTTATTGCTCTTTGCAATAATTGCTGTGCTCGCACTGCTCCTTTACCCGTCAGTTACCTTGCCGTTTGTTGACTTATACACTTTTCATACTTACTCATAACGCTCATCTAATTTCCGTACTTCACAATCCATCTTCATGTTATTTCAAATTCACAATTTTGTTTGACGTTACTAAACTCACATCTGTCAGTAATACAAATTAAGCTGTGTTTGCCATAACCAGCATCAAACATTCATTGAAAAGCTGAACGTAACCCTTCTGTATCCTGCCTTATCTAATGCCAATCTTTCTCACTGAAATTATAATTACTGCTACTCATGTATTCATGTACTCATGCATTTATTAGTGTAAAATTACTGACTTTATTGCAATAAATAAAATATTTAATTCTGTGCTCATTTTGATTTTTTTTCGTGTTAATTCAGCAATCAGAATTGTTGTGGGCAGTAAACCATTACAATATCTAAACGCAAACAGACTTCTTAACGAACATGCATTTCAAAGTAAGAATAGAGGGTAAATTATCACAGACTTATTCGGTACTGAGTGGCGTACCACAAGGTTCGGTTGTGGGGCCCTTCCTTTTTCTCATGTGAGTGACCTTTCAAGCTGCTTACGTTCCAATCCAACCTTTTTTGAGGACGACACTAAATTTTTTAACTTCCCGGCTACACATGCAGATGTGTTACAAGTGGACCTAAAAGAACTGGAACTCTGGTCCTCGAGGTAGTTGCTGACGTTGAATGCCGATAAATGCAATACTTTGCATATAGGCTATAACAATCCGAAACTGGACTACATTTTGAATGGAATTACGCTGACAAAAGTAGACATGCAGGTGGATCTTGGCATCGCGATGACTGCAGATCTGAAGTGGTCCCATCAGGTCACATCTATAGTGAAAAAGGCCAATGTCATGTTATATTTGGTGAGGTGTGCTTTTAAAAATATAACTCCAAAACTAATGCTGAATATCTATAAGGTATATATTCGCCCAATACTAGAGAATGTATCGTCAGCTTGGTCACCTTACTTTGCGAAGGACATAGACTTAATTGAAAAAGTGCAAAGACGAGCAACGAAAATTCCTCGAGCTCTGAGAAACCTAACGTAGGAAGACCGACTATCTAGGCTAGGTCTCACTACCCAACTACCCTGCAACAAAGGCGCGAGCGTGGAGACCTCATTGAAACTTATAAAATTGTGTCGGGTTATTATTCTTGTTCGGTGGGTGTTTTTACGTTCAGCCAGAATGTTCATTTACGGGGGTCATTCATACAAGTTAGTGTTAGATCGATGCAACAAACTACCAAGAAAAAACTTTTTGTCTAACAGTGTGCAAAACTCTTGGAATTCTCTGCCAGCGAATATAGTGCTAAGTGAAAATAAAAACTCGTTTAAAAATTTATTGGATGATCATTATTGTTCTCGATGATGTTATTGCAATCTCTGTATTGTTATTTTTAGATTTTTATTTTTTACGTTGTTGCTATATTGTAAATTTCTGACAGTAAGCAAATATCGGCCTAGCCGCCTGCTTACTTAATAAATAATAATAATTTAAAAAAACAGACTGACTTGTAAACTGGACAATTACCAGGCCATGGAGTAAGCTGGGTTCCAGAAGAAATTTGGCACCAACGAGCACTTACAAAGTATCTAGCTGATAATTGAAAAATGCACTGAATATAATATCCCACTAGTAGTGGCCTTTATGGATTACGAAAAGACTTTAGATACTATTGAATTAAAATATATATTTGAAGCGTTAGACGACTGTCGTATTGATTCCCGCTACTCACTATGAATCAAAAATATATACAAACTAACTTAAGTGACAAAGTGAGCTTAGAAGACATTCGGAACAAAAAACGGACAGAAAACGTATTAGTGAAGTGTAAAAAGTTAAAATGGAACTGGGCAGGTCAATTAGGCAAGATGTCAGATTGTAAATGGGAAAAGACGAAGAGGAAGATCACCTATGAGGTGGGCAGACCAAATCTGCCAAAAAACTGGCCTTACGCTTCATAAATCCATGCACGCAGCTGAAGATAGAACTGCATGGCGCAACAGAATGCAACAATGACTAGTGCAACATTAAGGTCTCACGACGCCTCGTTTTTGAGGCTACGACTGTAGAGAGAATGCTATAAAATGAATGAAATACCCTCCATATAGTAAATGCCAACTAGGATTCCAGTCCTCGGATTAACGCGGTTCTCGGAACCACTGTCTGGATCTACCGCCGGTAAGCTTACGTTTCTGTTCTTGTCGTTGTACGACCACAATGTAAACAAAGATAAAAGGTGCAATGGTTGTGTTTGCTAATATAAAGCGCTAAGCCAAAAACTGGAATCCTAGTTGGCATTTTCCATAGCTAGGGCATTTAACAATAAAAAGGACGTTAACAAAGAAGCAAGTTGAGTACATTTTATGAGTCTAATGTTGGAACTGTAGACAAAAACGTTGCAGGTATACTTTATTTTTCTACTTCGTGTATTTTGGGAGTTTGATGTCAAAGTAGCACAAATTTCCCAACATCACCGTGGTTGGAAGCAACTGGTAATTAACAAGCTAATTAAGACTTTTATAGCAATAGCGTTATTGCTATTGATATTATGCTTAATGTGAAGCCTATCGGCTAGTTTTAGCTAACAATATAGTTCTGTACCAATGGCAACTCAAAAACAGTTCTAGAATTTTTAAATTTCCACTTCAGATTTGGATAGAAGCTGAAAAAGTAGAAAAGGCAATGTCTGAAGAACCAGCCTTCTACCTTGTAAGGAAGAAGGAAAAGATTGCAGATAAATAAAAAAAAATACGCAAAGTTTTAAATGCTCTCTAGAAGTTCGTGTGACAATGCTACGCTTAGCATTTTCAATTGGTAATGAACAATTTGCCCTTGTTCACCTAGCTAGCTCAGTACAATTTAACTCTTAATTTACGTCAGTTCGTGGATAGGAAGTGTCAATATTTGCTAAAAACAGGAAGCTGATCTGCACTTTTGGTATTTTCAAACTGAAACTGACTTCAAACAATATGCACAAAAAAAAAATTTATTTACACAAATAAACACAGATATATATTAACCTTCTAAATATACACACATAAACAATAAAAAATAGGATTACAACTTATAATAAACAACCATTCCTAAACACAATAGCGTTAACTTAAGAATGTACAATCTACGTACATTAGCTGGTTTCTACTAGCTTTACTCATCAAATAATAATGGAATCACTACTTTATCTGAAATACATTCTTCACACAACTACAAAAATACGTCGAAATAACTGTCTATAATATGCGAAACTTGAACTGCATCCAAATCCGCCGCTGGGGTTTGATGCATAAAAAGCCGGCTTCAATTCACGTACGTATTTATTCGTCTATGAGGCGCATTTCTTTACGCTTGTGAAATCTTCACAACCCAGCCTGAAGCAAACATTTATCGCTCAAACTGCACACATGCCCCGTATAAGGTTACCTTAAACTCGAGGCTGACCTGTATTAGCCTTTGAATACTCATATGAAACTTTACCACAAATACTGTGGCAGGGAAGTACCCGCTAATGTCCACCCTCTAGCAGTTTATGTCACGGTACAATCAAGATATCACAAAACTCCTTGGCGGCTTTGCAATTGTGTACTTAGTCTGTACAGGGTGGGCAAATATTTGTTTTGATTGTAAATTTCAGCAAATATGGAAGATATGAAAAAATGGATTACCATCCTCCATCCCTTTTTTCAAAAAAAGCTATATGGTGAAAACCAAAATTGGCTATTGTCTTTTGTTTTCAACTTATAAACAAACGTTTACTTTTTTGCCTTTTCATTTTGTGGCTGTATCGGGCTTATATATGAAAATGGAGAAAAGTAATGTTTTTACTTTCTTCAGGCAGTATTATTTTGATAGAGTAGTTGTATGTTTTTATATGGAACTCAGTTAATTGTGGCATCCTGGGAGAGGATTTTTTCCCATTCCAGTGATATATAGTGTTTCAAAATTCCTTCCTCAAGTCTTTTCATTCCACATACTAAATTTATACCTAGAAATTTTGAAGTTTATAAGGTTGACAAAAGTCAAAAAATTGCAGTTCAAGTAATTGTTCTTTGTTTGTTTGTTGTGGACAAGGTTTAGGAACGCGGAGTAACAGGTGTTTTCCGTTGTTGCTGACATACACATAAATCTTTGGGCGTGAGGGTATGAACGCTAGAGCTGCAGCTGCACAGATTTCTGGTCGAAGGCATCCAACTCAAAACATTTTTAAACTTGCACAATAGACAGCGAACAACTGGTAGTCCAATTCCAGTAAGAACTACAGGTAAACCAAGAACAAGCGATTTTGGATTTTGTTAACATTCCAGGCTGCAGCACCAGGGAAGTTGAAAGCTAATTTGGGGTAAATCATTGTTAAGTTTCTAGAATATTGACCGAGAAGGATTATATCTTTACCATTACGTGAAAGTGCAAGCTCTTTTACCAGATGATTACCAAAGAAAGTTGGAATTTTGTCAGTGGTTAATAAACCAAAATGATCTTGATCCAAATTTTATTTTATAAATTCTCTGAAGGCATGAGTGATTCTTTTAGTAGAAGGATGTGTTAATATTCACAACATCCACCATTGGGCAGCTGAAAACCCACACGTGTACTATCCTAAAAGACATCAACGTAGATTTTCAATTAACGTAATGGTCTTGGATAAAAGTGACATTCTCATGCACAGCAAAAAACAATCATTTCACGTGCTTAATACAAAAATAACTATTTTGCCCTCATCTGTGCAGAACAACTGTAAGGTTTTTGTCCTGTATCAGTGCTTACATGTGCTGCTTTATATTCACCAATAGTGCAAGTATACGGCTTTTCTTCTGTATGATTCTTCACGTCTAACTAAATCACTTTTACCTGCTGATCAGTGCTCACAAACAGAACAACTTTAATAATACGAAAATCGTTGTCGTGGACCATTTTAAATATTAATAAAACTAAAGATGTTGTCTTGATCCACATATATTTTTAAAAAATTCCCGAACGTTTTCGGCTTATGCCATCATCAGGGGACGTTCTACAAAATAATTGACAATTAAACACACTTTATAACAAACTAAAAATGACTTACAATTAACAAACAAACAAAATCACAAATAAACAGCACAAACACGCTACAATTGCCACGGTGGGTTGACTAGCACTGGCAAACAAATACAGCGGAACATGCGCGCCGATAAAAGAAATTGTAAAAAGCGAAAGGGACCCCATTAAAAATACTTAAGGGATCGGCAAACTTTTAAAATACTCCGATCCTGCAAATATTAATTGATCGTTTAAATTGACCTGAGACTTATTAGACAAAACGATCTCCAAACACTCAGCAATGTTGAGCTTCACTCCCTTATCGAAATAATGTAAGATTCTACAAAAAGACTCCCTATCGAAATTATGATCGTTTTCGTTGATATGTACAGCAAAGTTCGATTCAATTTTGGATTTTCTAATGCAATTAAGATGTTCGCTAATTCTGATGTTGAAAGCTCTACCGGTCTGTCCTATATATGTAGCTCCACAATTGCAAGTCAAGCTATAAACGCCATTTTTCTTTAGGGAGCCAATTTGGTCTTTATTTCGCACCAAGAGAGTTTGTAAATTGAAAAAATTGGAAAAAGTAACATTAAAATCATTACTAGCAAATAATTTTTTTGAAAGAATATGAAATTTTTCCCACAAAAGGAATGGAGAAATAAGGTTTGGGTATAGGTGGAGAAATTATAGGGTAGCAGAAGGACTCAAATATACGCTTTCTCTTTTGTTCGAAAATTTTTCTGATGATATATATGGGGAAGTCGTTCTTTATGGCAATATATAGTAATGTTTTAAGTTCGAACACGTAATCTTCGTAAGAGAGGGGTACGATATGTAGACGATGAAACATAGAAAAAAAGAAAGCTGTTTTATGGCACATAGGGTGATTAGAATGATAGTTTATACAATGATCAGTATGAGTGGGCTTCCGATATATTTTAAATGATATGTCATTAACATTTTTAATTACTGTTAAATCTAAGAAGTTTAGTTGATTATTTGATTCAAGTTCGTGGGTGAATTTTATATTAGAATGACAATTATTAAGAGAATTTAAAATAGAATCTAATATGTTGAAATTAAAATTTTTAACTACACAAAAACAATCATCTACATATCTTACCCAGAAAACAATATTTTTGACAACTGGATCATCGGAGTTTAGGAATTGAGATTCAAGATTATCCATAAAAATATCGGCTAGGAGTGGGCTGAGATTATTTACCCATAGCAAGACCATCTGTTTGAGAATAGAGAATGTTATTAAAAGTAAAGAAATTTTGTCGTAGGCATATATCCAAAAGATCCATTATTGCTTCTAATTCTGCGTCTGAAATTGCACTATTTATTAACTTATCTTTAATAATGTTTATGCAATCTAAAATAGGAACTGATGTGAATAAATTTGTAACGTCAAAAGAAATAAAGGTTAAGTTACGTTCGAAAGTTAAAGAATTAAGTTTGCTTATGAATTGACTACTATTTTTTATACTATATTTGAAGTTAACATTTAATAATTCTTTGAGTTTCTTATCTAAAAATGAGGCAAGTTTATAAGTGTAGGACTTAGTGAACGAATTGACTGGTCTAATGGGCCAATTATCGCCTTTATGGATTTTTGGGAGGCCGTATAGTCTAGGAATTTGTGGGTTCATTTCTAATATTTGATTTTTATAATACATTCCTAAATGTGCATGTTTATTGATGACTGCCTTTAATTCTACAATAAATTTATTTATTACGGATTTTTTAGTTACTTTAAAATTATTTTCGGTTAGGAAAGTGTTTACTTTTTCAATGTACAAATCTCGATTTAATAATATCACACAATTACCTTTATCAGCCTTCGTTATCATGACATTTTCTGTTTTCAATTTTTCCTTCAATGATTTTATAGTATTGTTGAAAGAAGACTCAACATTTTTCTGCCCCTCAGAAAATATTTTAAGGCATTTAGATCTGTAAAGATTAGGACTCTCTATCTTGGAGCGTTCGATAATGAACTCCGTAGAAATAGCTAAAGATTTTATTGAAGCTACATTTAAATTCTGAGGGGGCGAAAATCCCAAGCCTAAGTTCAACAATTTAATTTCAGAAGAGTCAAGCTGAACACCACTGAGGTTTAGAAGTCTAGGGTGAAAATTAAAAGTTTCTTTAAAAGGTCCATTAAAAACGTGATTAATATTATATGTTAAGTTAAAATAGCCAGAAGGGCATTGTTGTTCTCGGGAAAATAACGGAATCGGTTCAATAACATTAGGAGTAGCCAAATCGGTATTCAAAGTTGGAGAGTTGTTTGTATTACGAAGCAATGGTGGTAATAAAAAATCTTCGTCGATATCGTTATTTTTCATGCGTGATGACTGGTTTGATGTGTCGTTCTTGATGCTCGGAGTGGTTGTGATTGCTGGTACTTGTGATCCGTAATAAATAAATTTATTGTAGAATTAAAGGCAGTCATCAATAAACATGCACATTTAGGAATGTATTATAAAAATCAAATATTAGAAATGAACCCACAAATTCCTAGACTATACGGCCTCCCAAAAATCCATAAAGGCGATAATTGGCCCATTAGACCAGTCAATTCGTTCACTAAGTCCTACACTTATAAACTTGCCTCATTTTTAGATAAGAAACTCAAAGAATTATTAAATGTTAACTTCAAATATAGTATAAAAAATAGTAGTCAATTCATAAGCAAACTTAATTCTTTAACTTTCGAACGTAACTTAACCTTTATTTCTTTTGACGTTACAAATTTATTCACATCAGTTCCTATTTTAGATTGCATAAACATTATTAAAGATAAGTTAATAAATAGTGCAATTTCAGACGCAGAATTAGAAGCAATAATGGATCTTTTGGATATATGCCTACGACAAAATTTCTTTACTTTTAATAACATTCTCTATTCTCAAACAGATGGTCTTGCTATGGGTAATAATCTCAGCCCACTCCTAGCCGATATTTTTATGGATAATCTTGAATCTCAATTCCTAAACTCCGATGATCCAGTTGTCAAAAATATTGTTTTCTGGGTAAGATATGTAGATGATTGTTTTTGTGTAGTTAAAAATTTTAATTTCAACATATTAGATTCTATTTTAAATTCTCTTAATAATTGTCATTCTAATATAAAATTCACCCACGAACTTGAATCAAATAATCAACTAAACTTCTTAGATTTAACAGTAATTAAAAATGTTAATGACATATCATTTAAAATATATCGGAAGCCCACTCATACTGATCATTGTATAAACTATCATTCTAATCACCCTATGTGCCATAAAACAGCTTTCTTTTTTTCTATGTTTCATCGTCTACATATCGTACCCCTCTCTTACGAAGATTACGTGTTCGAACTTAAAACATTACTATATATTGCCATAAAGAACGACTTCCCCATATATATCATCAGAAAAATTTTCGAACAAAAGAGAAAGCGTATATTTGAGTCCTTCTGCTACCCTATAATTTCTCCACCTATACCCAAACCTTATTTCTCCATTCCTTTTGTGGGAAAAATTTCATATTCTTTCAAAAAATTATTTGCTAGTAATGATTTTAATGTTACTTTTTCCAATTTTTTCAATTTACAAACTCTCTTGGTGCGAAATAAAGACCAAATTGGCTCCCTAAAGAAAAATGGCGTTTATAGCTTGACTTGCAATTGTGGAGCTACATATATAGGACAGACCGGTAGAGCTTTCAACATCAGAATTAGCGAACATCTTAATTGCATTAGAAAATCCAAAATTGAATCGAACTTTGCTGTACATATCAACGAAAACGATCATAATTT